>CM055277.1:9026114-9146818 GCA_029237695.1 Conchocele bisecta
TGTCTCTGCCTGGCGTTTCCCTTCAGTACCTGCTCCGCGGACATGCCCGATCTGTGGTCGCCGAAGGATGAGACTTACGCGATGATGAAGGTGGGATTGGTTGGTGGTCCGTCCATAGTGTTCTCCAGATACTCCGAGGCTGGCAGGTCAACGATCAGATGTCAGGCAGGGAGTCGTGAGGAGAAGATGTGCAAGGCGGTGCTGGGGTACGACGCCAATGCGCTGTACCTGTCTACTCTGTCCGAAGGACATGCCGTGCGGGGAGGAGAAGATATGGACGTGTGACGACAGAAAGACAGTCACATATAGACCGTTTCGTGAGGAGGGTCAGGAGCGACTAGTGGTTCGGATTTGCAAAGATGGATATAGAGGTCCCGGAAACGTTGCGAGACAAGTTCTCGGAAATGTCGCCACTGATCATTAATCGAGAAATCCAAGAGACCGAGGTTCCGCAGCACATGAAGTTCTACCTGACCAGGACCGGGAGGTCGAATGTCAGAGAAAGCTCGTGGGGGATCTGTCCGCCAAGAACATGATCATATACTCCCCGCTGCTAAAGTGGTATCTGGAGCATGGTCTGGTCGTCAAGGTGGTGCATAGGGTGATACACTACACGCCCGGCAAACCGTTCCAATGGTTCGTGGAAGAGGTCACCGCCGCCAGACGGACGGGGGACGTCGACAAGAGCAAGTTGGTGTTGGCGGAGATATTCAAACTGGTTGGCAACGCGTGTTGTGGCAAGCTGATAGAGGGGCAAGAGAGACACCTGCACACCACTTATACGAAGGATGAAATGACTGTCAACCGGGCACTGAGGTCGGCGTGGTTGGAAGACCTGGAGGAAATTGGGGAGGCTTACGAGCTATTGAGCTGGAAGATTCGAGTGGTGATCAACATACCGTTTAAGTGTAGCATAGCGGTCTACCAGTTGGCCAAGCTCCGATGCTGGAGTTCTACTACGACTTCTTGGACAAGTACGTGGATCGCGGAGATTTCGAACTTACACAGATGGACACTGACAGCATGTACTTTGCGGTGTCGGAGAACACGCTGGCGGCGTTGGAGAGAAAGAAGATGAAGTGAAAGTTCAACAAGGAGAAGGCCGAGTGGTTGGCGTGGGACGCGCGGAGCAACAGAACTCCGGGACTGTTCAAGCTGGAATTCCAGGGGGATAGACCCATCGCTCTGTGCAGCAAGTGCTACTACGTGGGGAGTGACGGAAGCTCTAAGCACACGGCCAAGGGGGTGTCGAGGAGATCTAACGATCTGACTTGGGGGAGGTACAAGAGCGCTCTCGAAGTTGGTAGGGACATGGCGGGGAACAGGGGATTCAGAATGGTTAACGGTGTGATGAAGACGTGAGACGGAATAGGGCTTGTGTGAAACCTTTTTCGTCTTGATGGCATTCACGGGCTTCTTATCGATCAATCTGGTTACCTCGCCGCTCAGAGCAAAGACCACGGCGGGAAGCCTGGTCACCCACTCGGTCGATCGCGTATGAGGGTCTACAAGCTCTTTGGCATAATGGTGTCCGAACAGCCTCTCAGCCAGGGTCCGATTGAACCGCTCCACGATCCCCTGGTCCCGGCGTTTGACAGAAACGCTGCGATTCGCCAACAGCTGAGAGACCGCGCCCATGAACTCGCGGCCAGGATCGACCTGGAGAATATTCGGCCATTTGTGAGGCCACCTCATTGGACTCCTTCGTGGCCAGTGGCTTAGCCTCCTTATAGCAACTCGCTACGTCAACGAATGTAAGGGCGTACTTGTTCGTCTTGCGACCGAAGCGATCGTGAAGGAGAAACAGGAGGTCTGCTTGGTGGACTTCGTTCGGCACGTCGAATTTCGGGCGTGGAATTCTGTGCGGTGCGGGTAAATATATCTGCCAGATGGCCTGCTTCTTGAGCCATTCCTTGGTAGCGTTTTCGGCAACCTTGGTCGCCGCGGCGACGTTCTTGATGGCCGCGAGTCCCTTCCAGTAGCCGCGGGGGTCTGTAGTATGTGTTCGCTAGCGTGTGCGTGTCCATTGTATGCAAGGTATTCAAGTAGATCGAAAAGTCTCCAACATGCCCTCGCCAGATCGTCCGGTAACTGCGCCGTCTATACTAAACGTTTTTTAGAAGTTTCACTGCAGCTGCTGGTTATGTTCTGAAGGAACTCGGTGGAATCTAACATCCGCTTTGCGAAAAGGGCGGCCGTGTGTTCGTCCTCGCGCCACGTCTCGAGTGTATCTTGCGCCAGACGGATCAGACCCTTTGCGCCAGCTAAACGGTGTTTAAGGGCCATGTAGCCTACATCAAGCAGAGCGTAACAAAGCGCGTCAACTAACATCGTTCTATATATATATATATATATATATATATATATATATTTAAAAAAGTTCAAATGCTTATTGCTATTCAATTATTGCTTTGCAATATAGTAGCTGACGAGGCCTGTCGTAACCATTCCCAAGACGACGAACGCGATCTCGCGATATTTTTGGGCCTCTGACGGCACATATAATTCTGAAAGCCGGGGCTCGGGATCCAGTGGCGCGAGACTTTTCTGCGGATATGTCCGCGCGTACTAGTGGATGGCGGCGTCAACGCTCAGGAAAGTTTGCACGGCGTGATTCTCGCGGCGAAGATGTTCATTGATCCAGTCCAGACGGGAGGTTCGTTTACGCGACCATGCTGCGTGTGCGCTCTGGAGTTGTTCTACAGCTAAATCGTGACTCTTGCGCTCCTCATCTACGTCCGAGCTTCGCAGATTCGAGAATAGAACGTTGCTACCGCTGAACGCTAATGCGTTCACCACAGCACCACCTACGAGCATTGCGATCGAAGCCATTATTTCCATATATTAGCGGGTAGAATTCCAGCTTTAACTAGATAATCTCGGGTCCCAAATGCGGCAGCTACATCTAGGGTCACGAGATCTACTTCTCTCGCAGTCATGTCCAACTTGGGAGCGGGCCCTCCGAAGACCATACAGTCGAACTTGTGCTAACGACCACTTGTAATAAACGACCACCTGCTGTACGCGACCGGTTTGAATCCCGCCCGACGAATTTCCCATAATAACGTACTTGCAATGAACGACCACCTGCTGTCTGCGACCAGCGACCGTATAAATACGGCCCTTTCCGTCAAAATACGACACGTTTAACGACCGTCGGCGACTGAAAACACGGCTCGAAACAGGGCTATAAGAGGCGGCTATAATCCATAAAACGTGTATTTAGCGTTCTATAAATATACTGGTGTTTCAACATTGTCTGGGTCAGGGTATGGGATCACGTGGTCTATTGTTTACACTGCAGCCCAAGGCAATCTCGCTTAAATCGTAAATTTCATTCATCAATATGACTTGCAGCGTAAACAATAGATCACGTGACCCCACATCCTGAGATTATGCATGTATCAACCGCATGAATAGGCAGGACACGTGACCATAGGCATTATTTATTATTAATTAATCCGTTTAAGCGTCTGTTGATCACGATTAGTATACATTGTAATAAGCGTCTGTCTATCGCGAGCACTATACAACTTAATAAGCATGATTTTATAAATAACTCGTATGTTTAATACATTAATACATACAAGTTTGTATGTCATAGGCATTATTAATAATTACTTTAACTTCTGTTCAAATGACATGATTTTATATGGGTCCGTTGCTAATTGAATTCCCGCAATAGTTGGTAACCGAAATGCGAATGATACCAGTAACCCGTGCAGTACCAGTACCCGTGCATGTCCCGAAATTTTATAACGCGGTTGGATTCGATCGCGGTTTGAAATCTTGGACCCCGACCACCGCGTTATAATGGAGCTGCAGTGTATTCAAACTTATGTTTTCCATTGTACATGTTATTACTTTAATAAACATCATATATGTGTATACATGTTATTACTTGACTGTGTTGTCACTGTGTTGTTTTTTATATATCATCCGTGTACCCACTCCACATGGCTGTCCCTATTAAGAGACCACCTCTGTTAAGAGACCACTTTTGGCAGTTCCCTTGAGTGGTCTCTTAACACAAGTTTTACTGTATTTGATAGTCGAGCAAACCCGATGCTGAGGCTCGATATCACCACGGCGTGATAAACCGCATTAAGTATTATTTTACCATCGTATTCAGCCATTACATATAGTGATAACTATACAGTTATTGCATATAAAAGGGAACGCGAGCAGTGTTTAAATGGGGCGCAATCGGTTTCGGAACTTCCTTCGGAACCGCGGCTGGTTGTCGCGAAAGGTAGTTCCGCAGTGCGAACACACACAGGGTGCCTGCAACTGCCAGACTACCACCAAGAACCGACGGGATGATCCAGGTCGGAGCATCAATCCCCGATTGCTCCGCATGAACTATCGGAGATTTAACCGCAGCTGCCTTCGGATGTTCCGCTGGAACCGCCTTCGAACGTTTTGCTGTTTCAACAGCAGCTGGAACAACTAACGACTCTTCGGCCTCTCGAAGCTCGGCGAGTATTTTATCTTGTTTAGCTTTTCGGGCTGCAGCCGCTGCCAGCCCAGCTGCCTGTCTTTTTGGATTTTTGTGTCGTGCAACCAGAGCTTGCTCCTGAGGTGCAATCGCAGACAGTTCTTATGGAGCAATCGGGGTTTACTGCTCCGTCACTCTCGCATGGGCGTCTTGTGTCATCATTTGCTGAGCTTATAGTTCGTGGGCATATATGTCCAAATTGACAGTGCTTAGCTGTGGTCAACGCGGTTGTCAACGGTGCTAAGAACATGCCAAACTTGTTGTAAATTACGCAGCAAGCTGTTCTTAGCGCGGGTCAGACAAAGGGATCAGTCTCGAGGTCGTCGAACAATCCTGATTGATTCTGGATTGGCCGAAACGTACTCGCCACTGCTTCGTAGAGCTGAATGGCTGCCGCACCTAGGGTTTTCGTCATCACCGCGCCAAGCAGCGATTCGTAACGGGCATACCATTTCTCAATCTATGCGTCTGACATCTTATCCACCTGGTCGACTGTGAGGCGTCGCCCCAGATACTGCTCGGCCTGCCCCCCTTCAACCAGTGCAGCGAGCCGTTGGCGCCGCTGCGAAGTCGCGGTTTCTGAAGTGCCGACAGCCGTGTCGGCAGTCGTGCCGGCAATCGTTCCTACAGTTCCAGCCGTGTCGGCAGTCGTTCCTACAGTTCCAGCCGTGTCGGCAGTCGTACCGACAGTCGGCACGACTGTTTCTTCCATTAGCTGATCGAGAAGTTCGTCGCAGTTCATTTTGTTTATCACAAGCAGTGATATTCTGACTAGCCTCATAAGTTATGCTCGCAGCGCAGCAACAAACTGATTCCCACATTGTTCAGCAATTGTTCAACATTTGTTAACCATTGTTAAGCATTTGTTCAACATTTGTTAAACATTGTTAAGCATTGTTAAGCATTTGTTCAGCAATTGTTAACCATTGTTAAGCATTTGTTCAACATTTGTTCAGCAATTGCTCAGCATTTGCTAATAATTGCGCTGCAGTTACTAACGATCGTTAAGCACAATCTAAGCTGCGCTTAACAATTACTTATTACTTTGTAAGCAGTTGTTTGATCAGTCTTTAACAGAAACTTGGCGTACTTAGTTTCCGAAAGCATCTGTCGAACTTCCAGGCGCTCCTCGCGCGTTGGGATAACGTCGTTCTCTCGAAGACAGTCATCGAATGAGTCTCGGTCCTTGCAGTGAAAGAGGGCGACCCATTTCGTTGTACTTCTGAGTGGAGA
Source organism: Conchocele bisecta (assembly GCA_029237695.1). Classification (NCBI taxonomy): domain Eukaryota; kingdom Metazoa; phylum Mollusca; class Bivalvia; order Lucinida; family Thyasiridae; genus Conchocele; species Conchocele bisecta. The sequence continues at coordinate 9,031,846 of CM055277.1, forward strand.
TTCATACGCTTTGCCCCGCATGCCGGCCAGAAAATGCGAGCTCAGAGAGCATGTCCTTCTTGTTGGTCATCGCCGCCTTGGCCGAGCAGTCGTCAATCACGTATAGGGTGGGCTCGCCCTGAAATACTTTGTAGAAGCCACGCAGCCAATCGTGAAGCCTGTTGCCGGGGTCAACGACGTATACCTCAGGGTCGGTCCATATCCACGGGCGCCGTTGATAAGTCTAGTTTTGCCGCACAGTGGGACACAGGATCACAATGTGTCGAACTGCATCGCGGTAGGAGCCCTCAAGCAAGTCCAAGATGAAAACCGTATTTCCGCATCTTGTTTGCCCACATATTATGGCAGAGTGGGCATCCTTCGTAAAACCCACAGTTTTAGTATAAAGCTGAGACGTATCGGCCATCTTCGATGTTGAGTTGTGCATCTGTAATTATATATAGGTACACGTTCAATGTGCCAGCTCCGTCCGCCTCTTTGGCTATCTGGATCGTCACACCCTCGCTCGAGTTCTCAACTTGGCGTCCACTACCGTGCAGTTGGTCGTCGTCACTGGTTCGCATGTCTAGCCATAGCGCGTACTTGGAAGTCAGGAACTCCGTGAGGGAGACGTCCGAGAGCTGCAGGTCTTTTGCCACCGCGGCAACCTCCGGGGCGCGCTTAGAGCCGGCAACAAACTGCTTTTTGGCTTCGTCCCACTGCTGGTGTGTGCGAATGCCCTGGCTGTAGAGTTGATCGGGGACTCCCTCGATCGTCACCTCGACCTTTGTAATGTTGGGGTTATAAAATGTGTCGCTTTTTCTAGCCCCGAGCGCGAACCGAGCATCCTCGAACAGCATCAGTATGCCTTTCATCGAGCGGGCGGGGACGTTGATATTAATGTTCCACAATGTGTCGCTTTTGTCTTTCTTCATCTTGAGATGGCGAAGAGCTCGGTCGTAAAGTATGGCAACGCGCCCGGCGTACTGGGTTCTGATCAATCGCGCGAGTTCGGGCATCGTGACCATGTCGTACTCCAGCTACATATTGTCGATCGAATACGTCGATGCCGTGTCAGTGGTTATGAGAACTCGGCCGTAGTCGTTCAACGTTAGTTCGTATTCGAGGCGGTCAGCCAAAGCACTCTCATAGTATGGCATGTGGCTCTCCAGCAACTCATGGTCGAGTGGGATGTATAAGCGGTTGCCGTAAGCGGCCGCGATCGCGTTGTCGCTCGCGACTTTATCTGCCTTGTCACCAGCCCCAATTCTAAGTCTGATTACGTTCCTATTTCGGATGGTGTCAATACCCTGATAGAACGCGTTTTCGCGCTCTTGCGCCGTCTTCCACAGGTCCTGATAGCAATGGTAGACGTCGCTGTCGTCGATCGACATCACCTCATTGCCAGAAATCTTTATAGTGATCTTCTCGACGATGGCGCGACCGAGGTTCTGAACGACGGTTCGGTCCGCGTCTGTCGACGTCAGCGAAATAGTGAAAGCGAGGCGAACTGTCCCCGGCACAATGACGTCGTTAGCTCCCAGGTTGGGGAAGCCAGCGATGAGCTGCGGGTTCTGGTCGATCGTCGAGGGGTTGTTCGTAATAACGACGCTCTGTCTCACACCTTTCGCCCAGAGGGGCTCCCGCTGTCTGCGGTATGGATTGAGTTTGCGCCCGTATTGACTCGACGACATAGTTTCGATGAAACTCTATTAAACCTGTATGTTTTTTTGTTCAATACATCTGAACAATGGCTGGTCACAATATTTACATGGACGATCACCTCGATAATGATAACATCGATGACGACGAAACACCCTTCATTGAGTCGCCAGGAACTTCAGCCGGCGAGGAATTAAATGGCGCTACCAACACCGTTGCTCTGAGTCGGGAATTAATCGAGACAGATGTAGATGGGTATTACAACTCTTGTGCAGAAAAAAGTACGATCCCATCTATTGGCTGCGACTACTTCAGGTTCGAACTGGATCGGTCAGGCAGGTTGTGAGTAAAAGCCTGAAATGTTCCGATCATCAACATGACAACCGGGAAACACCTAGTGCTGAGCACCTCTGCCGGAAACCGGGGCGGTGGCCAAATCATAAGGAACTGACTAGGATACGTAGATTGGAAGAGGGGTAAAACAATTATGCCCGCCCGCGCTACCACCCTACAGTCTATCGACGAAACGATGGCGACGACGGCCGCCGCGATAGAAACGGTCGAGCTCAGCGAGTTCCCTTGTGTAGCCACCGACGCTATTCGCACAATGGAGATCAGCGAAAGCGAGATAGACGGAATACTCAGCACGATGGATGACCCACCGTTAAACCTTCGCGAACTCCGTGGACTCGATAAGGCTATGCAAACAGTCCGGGGCGAACTGGTCCTTAACCTCTCCAAACTCACGGCGCTGGATGAACATATCGCGCTAGAAGAAAGAAAACTGGAGGAAGCCCGTGACGATAGAGAATCTATCGAGCGGATCACCGAACGCCTGCGGTCGTTGCGGGATGAAAGAGAAGCTGGCTTGGAGGCTGCCTCGACTAACCGTGAGGCGCTCCGCACCCAAATAAGTCGGATCCGCGAAACAATCTCGAGGGTCCTGCACAAGGAAACGACACTCGGTGAGCGTCTTCGCACTCTGTTCAAAGAGCAGGGTGTCACAATAGTAAGCATCCTCACAGCTCTCGGCATGACTATATCGACCCTAGTTCTAGCTATCACTGGAGACGGTGGTGCAGCGACTGCGCCCGCGCCAGCACCCGCGCCATCCGGTGGAGCCAAAGAATGGGTAAAAAACAAAGAAAAGACTTCGCCAGTCTCCTCGATAAACTAGCCGGAAAGGCGGCCACCGCTCAGCCTGGGTTGATTGGGGGTCTCGTCTCCTACTTGCTATCTATATTATCAAAAACGGCCGGATAGCTCGCCGAAAATTTTTGGGCTTTAATCGTGGCGATCGACGGTCTCCTACTATTCGCCGCCCGAGATTTCCGAAAACCAAAGCGCGAATAGTCTGATCGCTACGAGGGCGGCGACGAGACCTAATTGTTCATCCTCGTGGGTTGTGACACTTGTTCCGAAGGAACTTGCTGGTGCATCAAGTACTATTGCACCAGTTGGAACAATGGTGGAACTTGCTCTGACACTCGTTCCGAAGGAACTTGCTATTGCGGGTGGGTTGCGGTTTTATGAAATCGGTTCCATATGCGGTGTGCTTGATGATATTCGCGTTCACGTCCCGTTATGGCCGATCTTTTGCTTGGCGGTGGCGATTACGATCTGATTATTGTAACCGTCCAGTCCGCGTCTTTTGGGACCCCAAATTCGTTACAAAGTCTTTCGAACGCCCTACGGTCGTATGCGGTGGAAATGGGATTCCAGCCGTCGTCCTGCGGCTGAGAGCTTTTCTGTTCTTTGAGAAAAGTGTAGTACGCGTGAAAGTCGTAGACGGTCCTCAAGAAGGAATCCTCCGCGGCCAGATGGTCCTGAGAGGAAACCCCGCATCCGGCTGTTTCGCACTATACGGCGAAGATGAGCTGATTCTGCCAAAACAGCATCGGCGTTGCTTTCCACCCATTGACGGCCTCGATGGTAGTAATCTTCGGCAACCTATATTTTTCAAAGATGTCGGGGAAGTTGGTTTGAAAACCAGCTGTTGATCCACGAACTTGGATAGTGAGGTGCACCAGCCGGGGACCGTCTTAGCGGCGTAGACCCCGCCGACCAGGTACTTCGCATTAGAATTAAAGCCAAACGGCTTGGTATCCATGGATATCAAAAATATATTATCATGTTTGCTACGATCACTAATGTTCAATGGGATGCTTGCACGCTTCAGAATTCAATCGACAACTGCTGCAGGAAACGGCGGGCCGGCCCCAGATCAATCACCTTCACGGTCGGATGGCGAAACGTGGCGGAGAACAAAGTGTTCGGCTACATGAAGAACGGACCACCGGTATTACTAAAGCTGACCCCCAGTCTTTGGAATTTGAGAGAGCTCCAAGCTTTTATCGCGTTGGAGCTTGATGGTCGAGCCAGCCTCGCAATCTCGAAAGCCACCGGACTCGCAACCTTGACCGTCGAGCGCGGCAGCCTGGTATGGGTCACCCCGATGTTGGCCGTGCGACTCGGTTTTACAGTAAAAGGGTTTGACCCAGCCGAGTACATCGGCAACGATCCAGTGGGGTTAGCCATCACGGATACTCTCAGGGTGCACCTGGATCAGCTGAACACATCGTACAACACGTTAGATCGAGCACCCAGCACTCTCCTTAAGACCGTGCACGACAGCGACTGTTTCTATGGTGAGACCCTGACCTTAGAATTCCGAACCCCCGAGATGAAACGTTTGGAATCTGGTCACATCCACGAATTGAAGATATCTATTTTAGATGATAAAGCGCGAGAGTTAAAGAACGATTGCACGATTTCGATCGCTCTCGAAATAACCGATTAAACATAATATATATATTTACATATTAATCATGATCACATACGGCCCAGGTAGTTCCAGCGCAAGCGCAGAACAGGACGTTCCCGTCGCCGGCGCAGCATATGATGAAGCCACAATGAGAATGCTGGAGGGAAGGATAGCGCAGGCCCGCACAGAGGCGGCTACGGCGATTGCACACGTGCAGCGATTGCAAGCTACAAAACCTATCATAACAGTTTGTGCGGAGGAGCGGGGTTCACTGAACGCTGGGGGCTACGAATATTCATTTGGCTCCAACGCGAGCAACAGATATGAGGGATACACCATGGCAGCGTCCGGGACGGTTCTGCGAATGGCGCTCTGCTCAGTCAACTTTAGGGGTCACGTTACTGCCGAACTCCGAGTGAATCTCGTCCTGAACGGGGTAGAGCAGAAGTCTGGCACCACCAAGCACGCGGGGCAGAAGTCAGTGTTTACGATATTCGATTATGACGCTGCAATTAAAGTTTCCTCCGGTAGTGTTATTAACTTTGTTACAAAAATCGCGAGTTCTTCCACTGTAGTGACACTGTTAATAGAACTTCACGTATGATGAATGATGAGAAGCTATATCCGGGACGGCTGACGCGGCATCTTTTAGAATGACCAGGATCGTCGAGATAAAACAGATTCTCCAGCACGAAGGAGAGGTCATGCAAAGAAATATAGGCGGGTAGTCAATGTTGTCGAGTTGGTGAATATCACGCTAGCCTCAACTTCAATTGTGAGCGGGATGGGGAGTGTGTCTTTTTTGTCAACAGTCGTCGCCGCGCCGATCGCGGTGGCCTTGAGCGGTCCCGGCAGGGCAGGCCTGCTTTGCATGGCGAGCAGACTCGTGGCCCGCAAACTTGAGGCCAAGAGTCGAAAACACGACCGAATAGCGGTTCTTGCGAGGTCCAATGTAAACAGTATCGACGATATCGTGTCGAAAGCAATAGCCGACAACGATATATCAGATAGCGATTTTAAACTGGTCGTCGAAGAGATGGCCAGGTACCAGGAGTTAAAGGACGCGATCCGGTCCAAGGCCCGACCACAAATTATCGTGGACGAAGACGTAAATAACTCGTCATGGAGGGGAGGGCCGACGAGAGAAAACATCTCCTCGCCCGCCTCGGGACGTGATATGCTTATTCGCGTGTTTGCGACAGCAGGAGATCCCACCACCATACAGTCCAGCTGTTGCGTCGGAGACGCCATACGGAACATAAAACCTTTTCGTATCCCCGTTACACCCCCGCGAGTATGTCACCCACTGGCCACCATACCGCTAAAGACGTGTAACACACCAGCGGTTTTCCGTCATATATATATATATATAGATCGACTCGATAACTTTGTCGCATGTGGTTAAACCAATACATGAAACAAGTACACCGCCGTGGTTACGTATCGCTTAAAGCTGTGTAATACACCAGCGAGTTATCGCTATATATATATAGCCTGTCTAGATACTTCGTCGCATGTGGTTTAAAATTAAACGTGGTCGGATAAGGTAGATACATGACAGCGGTGGTTTGTGAACAGCCGAGTATTTCGCTAATCGATATTGCACAACACTAGGTAGTGTTTATCTTCAGGTTTATGTTTCATAACTGCCTTGGTGGTTGTGTGGACTAAGGAGGCACGCTACGGAAACGTATGTTGTGAGTTCGAGCCGCGGCTGTACCAAAATCTTGTTTAACTTCTAGCCTTACAAAAAACCATAGTTCCGCTTTCCGCTTTCGTGGGCGAGACAAAAACGAGATCGCCGTCCTGCTGCTATGGTAAACAACATCATGACAGCGGCGTTCCTATCCGACCGCCGTTAAACTGTGTAATAAATCGGCCGAATGCCGATATAACGAGTGGTGGTGTAGTGACAATGTCTGACAAATAACCTCAGCAAAATATTCTTACGTGACTTATCAAAACTACACATCAGATCGGTTCTATGTTTCTAACTGACTTTCTGATCTGAATTATTACTAAACGATAATACTTGCGAGCACGTAATTCCTTGCTAACCAGTCGATGAGTAGCACGAGTGCCACCGCATGGTGGACATAGCAGTTACTCCGATCTGGTCCCTACCCCGCAATGTCTACATTGGCGAGGCGAAACGGACCCTCTTCTCATCCATGACCGGTGATGCTTGCAATACTCGTAACTACCGGTACGATGACACCTCTCCTGACTACCCGTCTTCAACCACGCGCATTTAACTATAGCCATTGTGTGATTACATATACTGAGTATAACATAGGGAGGGCTTATCATCTCTAACATGGTGTCAGAGGTGGTGTAATCACCATCTCATTGATAACTTCCAGTCGAGGAAATATATGGTCTCGTGGTTGCTGAAAAATATTTTCCACTCTTCTCATCCATACTGTACGAACAGTGGGGAAAACCCCAAGTAGTATATGGGAGTCAACAATGATACCATCTTCCTGATGGGAGCCACCGCGCGTAGCGGGGGCTTCCAGAGGGAGGTGGTATCGTTTTATTCCTCATATACTACTAATTGTTATATCGTGGGAACGAATTGTTAATTCGAGGGAACGAATTGTTATATCGAGGGAGCAAATTGTTAAATTAATGGAACGAATTGTTATATCGTGGGAACGAATTGTTAATTCGAGGGAACGAATTGTTATATCGAGGGAGCGAATTGTTAAATTAAGGGAACGAATTGTCATTTCGTGGTAACGAATTAACAAAAACAAATTCATGTCCACTGCGGGGCTCCGTAGATAACTGGCTGACCTTCACAATTTTTTTTTTAAAATAGAATACTGTTTGCGTCTACCGTCTGTTCCACCTATTGCTGCCCACAGGTGGAAAACTCGGACCTAAGATCCAATAAATGGGTCATTTGATAAACGTTACACCACCCACACATTTTCGTACACTATAGAGTATAGCCTATTCGAGGTTTACGAGAGTTTGGAAAAGTGCCCTAGGCAGGCTTAGTTTCGGGCTCGTTCAAACACAAGTTTCGATTTTTCTGTTGATTTACGTCACTGTCAATAGATAATGCATTCAGGCCACACAAATATATATATTCACTTTAAACATTTCTGCTTAGTATATTGTTAGTTGCAGACATTTTAGCTACCACTGTTAAAGAGAAATGTATCTGTCCCAAAGAATCCCACACAATCAGCTTCACGCATCGCCACCTGATTGGTTGAAATGTAAATGTAAATTCATGGATTTAACGATGGCTCTGGCTCGATGACCTTGCATGTCATCTCCCAAGAATTGGACACGGGAAAGAGGTGAATACAGAGGAAACCGGCCCCAGGGGGCCTAGTTCTTATTATAATAGTCCCCTCTGATTATTTAAAGTGCACAGTCTCTTTTTCAAGTCTGATACACGGGACCTCCTTTTAAAGTTCCCATCCGAAAGGACTAGTAGAGCAAGAAATACAAAGTATCTCAGAAATACTGACGCCCGGGAACTGAACCCTGAATCGAACCCGGGTCGTCAGCGTGGCCACGGTCTGCTCTCATTCGTTGAGCTAATTTAGGATTTATGATACTCCAGTTCGGGTTTTCCCGTGACGTCATTATCGATCATTCTGCCAATATAACAAAGGAAATCCGAAAGTAAAATTCACGGAAGATTATGTCGAAATGTTCAGATGCAAATCAAAATAAAAGGACGTTTTAGATAATTCAAGGTTAGTGGATGATACTTAAGTGTCACAAATTATCAAATTTGTGACATTTATTCGGACATACAATTATCGCCTTGTCTTTTGTAGCTAATTTGCCCGTAACTGAGGAAATCCTTAAATCAGATTCTTGAAGTGAATATAGTTGGGGACCTAAGACATTTATCGATTACCAGAGACATAACTAAGCACAACAATCGAAATATGTTGTTTTTGAGTTAGCCCGAAAATACGGCATTTTTCCGAAGCTGATTCCCACCTTGAAAAAAAAACAATAATAGTGTATGGACGTGGGTGGGTGGGGTAACGTTTTTCAAGCGAGCCAATTATTGGGCCCTATGTCCTAGTCTTCCACCTGTGTTGCTGCGAACGAACTTTCGGCTATTAAACACATTGAATTTAAAAAGTATTTAAATGTAAGTACTTTATAGGTTACAATCCTTGTTTACTATCAACTACGGGCATTGTAAATAATTATAGAATATAACGTATTGTTCATACATGGTTAGGTTGGATTTATTTAAGAATGTTATGTAAATGAGGGAATAGAGTCGAAATAGTATGTCGAGATATGGCAAATATGGTTTATTGAATAATAATTGAGCAACACAACACGATACGATACTATTACGGTGTATGCTGTTATAACTAATTGTATTATTTATATGTATGACCAGAAAGTAAGTGTATCTCCAAATGAGTGTTAGTCTAATTGGATAACATTCCATTTCTTTTTCAATAGTTTGCGTTGCCTTTACAGCAGCTCAACCATACGTACTATACCAATACTATACGTATACTATACCAATACGATATGTTTTCTATACGATATGCATATAATATAAACTTACGGTATGTTTGTACCGTACATACCAACCAATATCGTGTAGATATACCATTCAAATCGTACGTTTATACGATCTTTATACATGTGTATAATTCTGGTACGTTTGTATCGTACAAACATACCAGATTTGTGTACGGTATAAATGTACTAGAATATCGTAAATATATACGATATATTAACGGTGTTGCCGTGTACTATTTGCTCTAATATTTGGTCAGCCCCTAATATTTGGTCCTCTTTGGAGTCGAGAATTTCTTTAAAATGAGAGGTGTTTTCAGTAGAATGAAAATCCACACTTCGGGTATGGTATATTCATACCATATCCGTACGGATATATCGTATATACGAACGGATATCGTATGTTTGTATACTATTCGTATAGTACGTTTGTACTATACGATGATACGGTACAAACATACCAATATTATATGATCATTCGATATGCTCATTAAATATACCAATACTATACGATTACGATATGTATACGATATTAGTATATACAAATAGATAAGGGGCAGGAAATCTAGGTTCCGTGTTTCGTAAGTTGCATGTATATATAAAGTATTTTCCTAGAATGATACAAACGTTGAAAAACGTGTTGTCTTGGTCATATTCCCCGAAACAAACAGTGTGCTAATCAAATTTACATAAAATAATATTTTTGTTTAAAAAGGTATTTAGCAGTGAACACAATTGTTGCCTTGTAGTGCATTCCCAAGAAAGGTGCTTATTTGTTTCTTGAGCCAGGGCGCAAACATCACACACATTGGAGTTGACAATGTTACACTTACAGAGTGGCCTGCGGTTCTCTTACCAGGCGAATTGCAATTCCTGGAGCGCAGGATTGCAATTCGCGTTCCCATTAATTGCAATTGGACCGCAATCGGACTGCAATCATGTGACTGCGGTCCAAAGAGTTGGTTGCGGAATTGCAATACTTATAGATCCCATCTATTTCATTCAAAGTGACTAGAAAGTCAGCGGTATTGGTGATCTGTTTTTTTGGTGCCAAATATAAATCGGCGGGTTATTGCGAGACAAACAGTGAAACATTGACCTTGACAATTTCTTGGACAAAAACACATTAATAGACACCACCATACTCACAATATATTTATTTTCATATAAAATCAAATTATAATGTGTGGTCTACGGTATAATATTGCAAAACTAAGCATCAATTTTGCGTTTTGTTTACTTTTTCGTCGGTATGAAATTACGTTTTCCTGTTCTGTTAATATTGTTTCGACGCCATCCTATAGTCGACATGACAATTTCTGAAATCAACACCATTTTTCATAATGTCTTTCAATTTCAAGCTGCAAGGAGACTGCGAATTGCATATTAACCATAATAACATGGTGAACATATTGATAATAATTTTAAAAGAAAAGCATATTTTAATTTTTTAAACCTGATCATAAAAAGAAAATTAAAAATTTGTTTTGGAATTATAGATTTCTATTACTGCAAACGTTCTGTTCTGGCTGTTGATTTCTATTGGCCGGAATCAAATTTGTTGAAGATAATATTTATTCCGGTGATAGCCATTTCTTTAAAATAAAACGGTTTACTTGTGTCACAGAGTGAGAAAGATAAATATCGGCCCGGAATCGAACCAGGGAACTCATGTTTAGCGTACCATGCCCATGGCTCTACCGAGCAAGCTAACAAGGTACAGATCATACACACTTCATCCCCATAGTCAGTTGCGTACTGTGAATTCCATGTTTAATTTTTGTCTCCGAATTCCATATGTTTGGGTACGATTTTGGGAGTATTTATCAGTCGCGGTCCTTCGTTGTGTAACATAATACTCGTACCCAGAGTTACGGTGCTCCATAGGTTTTTCCTGCAGAGTACCGAATCGGATCTCATTCGCGCTTTAGCTGTTAATTGTGACATATTTTTTCAGTACTTATTACACAGAAATGAATAAGTATAATACTGACATTTCTTTCAATTGAAAAATACAGAAAATATGTCGCAATTAACAGTTGAAGTGCAAATTAGATGTGATTTGGTACTTTGCAGGGGAAACCTACGGAGAGCACCATACCTCTCGGTACGGACGATGCGGGAGTATTCTGCAGAGTTACTTCCCGCAACTATATTGGGCGCTAAATGTCACAGGGTGGGAAAGATGGGCACCAGCCCGGAATCGAACCGGGGATCTCTGGTTTACCACACCATCGCTCTACCTAGTGAGCAAACCGGACACAAATACACACTGCTTCACCTAAGTGATCACTTCATTCAACCAAAAATTCACAAGCTATAAGTTATGCCAAATTATTACAGTCAACATCACAGATTATGCTCTTGGCGACATTAGCGGACACAAATTTGTCCATCAATTTGATCAAATAAACAACGGAATCGGACAGGTAACACTACGACGGCGCATGGAAACATCATTATTCTGGTACTTGGAATCAAAATGGTGGATATTAAGATCAATATGTGAGGCGCTGACAGAACCTTTAACATTTGTTATCTCGATAGCAGCTACAGGGATTGTTGGACGCATTTATTTAGAGGAACAAGAGATTACAACCCGCATTGGATAATATACTAAGTGACATTTTGTTATAACGTACACCAACATAGAGGATTAAATTTGCGACAATGTTGGATTCTGGATTTTGTGGACAGGTGACAGAAATCGGAGCTGGATAAGAACCGACATACGTGATTCTGAATATACGTGCTTGGTCTGTGGTTATTCTTCCAGATCATGTCATGTATGTTTTAATTTCACGTCATGTCAAAGCAGCACTATTGAACATAATGAATAACTTTAATATTTTACACCAGAATTAAAGTTCATTCATCGTCTGATGTGTAACTGGTGAATTAAGGTAAGTTACTTGTATATGACAACATTTGGCTCACTAATTTGTATGCCCCCACCACGATAGTGGAGGGGGCATTTAGTGTCCGTTCTTCCGTCCGTCACCAACCTAGTAACTCGTAAAACTTTTAAACCGTAATAGCTACAGACATGAAACTTGGTACATGTATGTTTTATTCGACCCCATGGTCATAGATGATCTCCCCCTTTTCAAGTTAGAATTTTCCAATTTTGGCTTGCAGCTCGTAAAACTTTTAAAACCTAATAGCTACACACCTGAAACTTGGTATGTAGCTTCCTTATGATGAGTAGATTTGCAAAGTTTATTTTGATTCGACCCCCGAGTCATGGATTATCTCCCCCTTTTTGAATTAGAATTTGAAAATTTTGCCTTGTAACTCGTAAAACTTTTGTAATAGCTACAGCACGGAAAGTTTATATGTAGCTTCCTTATGATGAGTAAATGCGTGTCATGGATTATCTCTCCCTTTTGGACACTATAATTTTGCCTTGTTTACTATCAAAGCGATATGTGGGGTATCCGTGTTCTATGAACACATTTTCTAGCTTAGTTATCTCCCTTTGTTTTTTCGCGCACTGATTTATCCGGAGCATAACGCCAACACCCTTTGCAATATTGTTTATGAAACTTAACACATGCATAGGTCTCACGGGACATTGCGGAGCTAGCGTTAAAGGTACATGCCCACTCAGTAGGCACAAAATGTTCAATATGTCGGAGACATCATCGGAGACATTTTCTGGCCATATAGACAATAATTTACCATTACCCACGTATTGTTTGGCATTATTATACATTTTATATCAGAAGAAAATTTCCACATTGATATCAGGGACGATAACCGTGTTTCCTTAAAATGTTAACGGATATTACTATTTATTCTCTGTATTTATTTTTTGATATGCAATGATCATACTTTATAATCTGTCAATTTTGTTTTCAGTTGATGCATTTAATTAGTATAAATAATTATAAAATATCATGTCCCATTTGCACATGATAATACCGATACCACCGCGCGTCACTATCAGTAAAATAAATATTACCAAATGATTATATCTGTATAGCGGGCACTCGTAATGTTTATAACTAGTGGAATAGTGACAATTATACATTTATTTAATTCCCATAAAGAGCATTTTTAGCCTACTGAGTGGGCATGCACCTCTAAAAAGAGGTTGGACAATTTTACTCGCGACCGCATGCGGACAGTGCAATATATAGTCTGCGCATTGACGTCCATCCGTAGTTTTTTTGCCGAGCCTGCTTGCGGAAAACGAGATATAGTGATCACAATGACGTCCGTGCGTCAGTCCGTCCGAAATCGGTGTATGTTTTTAAATACCATATCCTAAGTCACATTGACTTGAAACATCAAATGCTTATTAGTCATCATCCATATTTTCATTCTGTGTCCCACTCATGCGGCCCCTGTGCCTCAAGGTGAAGGTCAAATGACTTTGAAATTTGTGTTAAAGTTTTTGAATACCTTATATCTCCACAACACTTACTCAGATTTGCTTCAAACCTCAGATAATTCTTTATTATCATGCGTATTTTCATATTATAGCACACGCATGCGACCCACATGCCCAAGATCAAGTTGAAATGACTTTCAAATTTGTATTAAAGCTTTTACATACCTTAATTCAAACTTCAAATAAATATACTCCGAGACCATCAAATGCCTCGGTGGGCTCGACATGCGGGCCATGGCCATCTGGTTTGTATTTACCGTAGGTTAATGTCTCAGAAACAGCTTCGCCAATTCACTCGAAGCTTCACATGTGTGTTTATCATCATCCATATTTTCATTCTATGCTCAGCCCCTGCAACCCCTGTGCCCACTATCAAGGTAAAATTACTTTGAAATTTTTGACATGCTTGCATGTGGACAGTGCGATATAGTTGTCACATTGGCCTACATACGCACGTACATCCATATGTACGTCACTTCGTGCGTCCGGTTAAAGTTGTTAAAGGTACATGCCCACTCAGTAGGCACAAACTGTTCTTTATAGCAATTATATAAGTGTATAATTGTGTCACTATTCCACCTGTTCTAAAAATTACGTGTGCCCGCTATCCATATATAATCATTTAGTAACATTTATTTTACTGATAATGACTAGCAGTGGTATCAAGCTATTTTTATATTCTAATGAGGCATGATATTTTTTAATTACTTATACTAATTAAATGTGATTCCCTGAAAAAAATAATGTTTTCGACAGATTATAAAGTATTATCATTGCACATCAAAAAATAAATAGTAATGTCTTGGTAACATATTAAGGAAACACGGTTATCGCCCCTGATAGCAGTGTGGAAATTTACGTCTGATATAAAATGTATAATAATGCCAATAAATATGTGTATTACTGGTTAATTAATGTTTCATTTGCCCGATGATGTCTCTGATATAAAGAACATTTTGTGCCTACTGAGTGGGCATGTACCTTTAAGAACACTATATCTCTGAAACTGTTCACCAATTCACTCGAAACTTCACATACTGTGCATTTGTCACCCACATTTTCATTATTATTTATATGTGCCCAATGTCACGGTCAAATTACTTTCAAATTTCCCTTAAAGTTTTTGTTGGGACCGCAGACAGAGCGATATAGTCGGCACATTGGTGTGCATTCAGGATAACGTTTTTGGCTAAAGTCTTTTTTAATTAAAGTTTTGGGCATACTATCAAAGCCTCGGCCATCTATGGCATGTGATTTGATCAGTCGGCTATCGCACCATGACTAGTTTAGCACTTGATCAGTCGGCCATCGCACCAGGACTAGTTTAGCACTTGATCAGTAGGCCATCGCACCAGGACTAGTTTAGAACTTGATCAGTCGGCCATCGCACCAGGACTAGTTTAGCACTTGATCAGTCAGCCATCGCTCCAGGACTAGTTTAGAACTTGATCAGTCAGCCATCGTACAGGGACTAGTTTAGAACTTGATCAGTCGACCATCTCACCAGGACTAGTATAGCACTTGATCAGTCGGCCATCGCACCAGGACTAGTTTAGAACTTGATCAGTCGGCCATCATACGGGACTAGTTTAGCCCTTGATCAGTCGGTCATCGCACCAGGACAAGTATAGCACTCGATCAGTCGGCCATCGCTCCAGGACTAGTTTAGAACTTGTTCAGTTGGCCATCTCACCATGACTAGTATAGAACTAGATCAGTCGGCCATCGCTCCAGGACTAGTTTAGCCCTTGATCAGTCGGCCATCGCACCAGGACTAGTGTAGCCCTTGATCAGTCGGCCATCGCACCAGGACTAGTATAGAACTTGATCAGTCGGCCTTCGCACCAGGATTAGTTTAGCCCTTGATCAGTCGGTCATCGCACCAGGACTAGTAGAGCACTTGATCAGTCTGCCATCGCACCAAAAGTAGTATAGTGCTTGATTGGTCGCCTATTGCACCATGCCCAGTATATCAATTGATAAGTTGGCCATCTCACCATGCCCAGTATTATAGCACGTGATCAGTCGGCCATGCCGAGTATAGCACTTGATCAGTCTGCCATCGCACCATAACTAGTATAGCGCTTGATCAGTCGCCCATTGCACCATACCCAGTAGAGCACTTGATCAATTGGCCATCTCACCATGCCCAGTATAGCACGTGATCAGTCGGCCATGCCGAGTATAGCACTTGATCAGTCGGCCATCACACCAGGACTACTTTAGCACTTGATCAGTCGGCCATCGCACCAGGACTAGTATAGCAGTCAGTCAGTCGGCCATCACACCAGGACTAGTTTAGAACTTGATCAGTCGGCCATCGCACCAGGACTAGTATAGCAGTCAGTCAGTCGGCCATCACACCAGGACTAGTTTAGAACTTGATCAGTCGGCCATCACACCAGGACTACTTTAGCACTTGAACAGTCGGCCATCGCACCGGGACTAGTTTAGCCCTTGATCAGTCGGCTATCGCACCAGGACTAGTATAGCACTCGATCAGTCGGCCATCGCACCAGGACTAGTTTAGAACTTGATCAGTCGACCATCGCACCGGGAATAGTTTAGCCCTTGATCAGTCGGCCATCGCACCGGGACCAGTTTAGCCCTTGATTAGTCGGCCATCGCACCAGGACTAGTATAGCACTCGATCAGTCGGCCATCGCACCAGGACTGGTTTAGAACTTGATCAGTCGGCCATCGCACCAGGACTAGTTTAGCACTTGATCAGTCGACCATCGCACCAGGAATAGTTTAGCCCTGGATCAGTCGGCCATCGCACCGAGACTAGTTTAGCTCTTGATCAGTCGCCCATCGCACCAGGACTAGCATATCACTCGATCGGTCGGCCATCTCACCATGACTAGTTTAGAAATTTATCAGTCGGCCATCGCACCACGACTAGTTTAGAACTTGATCAGTCGGCCATCGCACCAAGACTAGTATAGCACTTGATCAGTCGACCATCGCACCAGGACTAGCTTTGCACTTGATCATCGTATGTTTGTATAATATTCGTATAGTACGTTTGTATAATGTAAACACACTGTACTATAATACGGTAAGTTTATACCGCAAATAGCGAAAGAATGACCGCACAAACGGTATCGCCAAAGAATGACCGCAGAAAGTGGACCGCGAAAGAATGACCGCACAAACGGTATCGCGAAAGAATGACCGCAAAAAAGGACCGCGTTTGGACCGCAATTAAACTGCAATTTCAGAGGGGACTAATTGCAATTCAAGGACCGATGGATTGCAATTCTTGGTAAGAGAATCGCAGGCGGGAGTGTATGTAAATAATCGCTCGTAGCGACAATTCTCATCAAAAATTTGTACTGAAAATTCATAATTTTCGAACCTATAGTGTTTGTAAAATGGTTTGTGTAAACTACCTTCCAATTTCTATTTTTATCTTCGAATCAGTCATCCCATTTTGTATTGGCTTTATGCACAACCGGTTTCTGCTGATTAAGAATCATGTTATATAGCTTTTTATTACATTCGGTCGTGGTTTTTATTTATCTTTGCATTTGTCGTGTTTATTCTTTCATGTTTAATTCGTGTTCTCCAGTCTTGAGGAATGCGCGAAATCAGTTTGAAGTATTTTAGGTAATCGTTATTACGAATATTAAATAGTTATTTTTATTTCTGTAAAATTAAAGAATGATGCAGTTCTATAATGTTCTATATATTTAATTCCCTTATTAGCCCATTCCTTGTAGTAAAACATTCTTCCATTATATTTTATTTTCGAATTGTTCCATAAAATTTGCTTTGATATTGTTTCTGGATTATCGCAGAAATTTAGCTTCCACAATGATTTAAGAACATCTGTCAACAAATGATTTTATATCAAATTTGTTTGCGTCTGTTTGGTTTACATGCATATCATTCTCATATATGTACACCACAAAAAGGCTTCAAATAGTTTAAATATAGTACTTTCAATTTTCCGTGATATTCAGTTTGTGCAAGTCGTTTGACCCTTTAATGCATTAATAAACGATTCTATTTCTATCATTTTATCCCGCCTTCTTCGAACGTTTTAACAATCTTTTTTTCGGGTAATTTTATCAGGCTTTGAATCCCAGAGAAAATCAAACTTAATGCGTATAATTTGCGTTATAGGTTCCTGCTCAGGATTGTCTAGAACTGTTAAAGGGAATATTAATTTTTTAAATGCAAAACTTTTAATGACAGTTATTTTACCTAGTATGGAGAGCTTTCTTTTTTTCCATTTGCCTAGACATTGCTGAAATTCCTTTACTTTAGTTAGTTAGTTAGTTAGTTAGTTTATTTGGATGATGTAGGGCTCTGGACCATAACATGTACATTTGAACAAATATCAATGAATATCTAATGGAATTATAATGTGTTGCGCTTGTTTAACAAATGGTAAACATATGCGGAAATTGTGTAGATCGTTTCATGATTATTTGAACCCAAAATTCTATAAAAGTCATTCAAAGACTTATTGGATCACAGATGAACAGGTAGGTGTATCAATCTGATGTCGTCGTACAAATTACAGTGGAAAAACGCATGATATTCATCTTCCAGAACTTGTAGATTTGACTGCATTAGACAATACTAGCAAATGAAAGTTTGCTCTGTGTTCCAGCATGTCTTCCAACTTCAATGTTCAATTTGTAGTTGGAGCACCTACATTTTGCTATCGCTTTTCTTAAATGAAATGGTAGAGAACATGTAGTATACCTTTCTACATTTAACATAGTTTTAAAATGTGTATGGTGAATACATTTAGCAGAGGTATCAATATCACTGTGCCAAATTTGTTTACAACAATCAATAACACGCTGTTTAAATTCGTATAAAAACATACGTATGGCCCAATTTATTCGTCCCATATCATCATGTGCTTTTAGCATCAACTAATAGTTTCTAGGGTACCAATGACTTGGAATTTGGATGAGACGACACCAGTATGCTATACATTTAGAAAAATAAGTAGTACAGAGCAAAAATGTGTGTCAAGAAAGGTGCTACAATATTTGATGTATGTTTGAAGAATTGAATTCTTAGTCCATCAGGACCTCCAGATTTCTTATATTTTAGTTTAGATATAGAAGCAATTACCTCTTCATCTGTAAATGGAACATTAAGCGTTTGTACGTTAGGAGATGCTATTGCGTCCCGTGTTATTGTTTCCACATTTTCTGTTAGCGAGAATAAATTTATAAAATATTCAAACCATTCATGTGTTATTTTTGTGTCTACTGGCTGATTTCAACCATGTGAACTTTTAATTGTTTTCCAAAACTCTGTTGGATTATTTCGAGAATTTACGAGTTTACGGCGTTGATTCGATTAGTATGCTAATCGTTTAGTTTTACAAAGATGTTTAAACATATTTCGGTAATTAATGTAATCAGTGAGATCCGTACGTTCATTAGAATTTGCGAAATTGTCTAAGTAATGAATATTTATGAGATTTCATCGAGTTACACTCTACGTCCCACATACTGCATGCTGTGTGGAATTTTCATTACGATTAACTGTACTACGCGACCTCATACATTCGGCTGCGGACAGATAGATGTTGACAAGGGCCGTAACTCCTGCGTCAATGTTGGTGTTTATCAAATGTAATATATCAACGCACTGACGTCTCATGCTGGCTGTAAAGTGCGAATAAAATGTTTCAGACTTAAAATCGGCCAAGTTGAATTTTGTGTAACTCGTACTACATTCATCAAAAGGTGACGTTATTTCCGCGTTTGTGTTCTTCATTTGTAACTGTAAACCGCAATATAAAGGAAAATGGTCTGAATCGTCGCGATCCTCTACTCGAAAATGTAGGATTTTATCAAATAACTCGGTTGAAGCTATGTTGTAATCAACCAGGCTACACCCGTCGTTTGCTGTACATGTAAATTCCCCCTGAGGACCCCCAGCAGTTCTGCCATTGACAATATGCACATTCAAAAGGCAACATAACTGTACCAGTGACTGACCAAATGAATTATATCTAACCTTCCTTTAGTCTGTCTGGTAATGTTAAATGTTTCACCTATATAAGAAACTTCACTAAAAATATTATCTAGTGTGTCACCTGGCATGAAATCGAGCACTGACTTCTAGGAATAGGCCGAAGGGCGAGTTAGTATGGCCGAATGTACATGTTAGAATTCAAACACAATATTCACATCAAAATTCACATCTATGCCCAACACTGTCACTGATTGTGCACAACATACTCAAAGCCACATACATATATAATCTTTCTGCAAATATTAGATGGTTCAAATGTTCCAACTATCCACGAAATATGATATTTAGTGTCACTGACAAGATTTGTTTACTTTACCATTGTTGTTGTTGTTGACTTTAGGATCTATGTTTAACTATTGATTTTATTTTTATCATTACACAAATATATCCATAAAGTTTTGGCCACATCTGCAGTTCATGACAATGGGTTATCATCACAGTACGTAGTTCTTAGACGAACCTGTTCTAAACAGTGTTGACTTAGTATAGTTTAAACGTAAACCTGAAATGTTTCCAAAATTATCTTTTGTTCTAGTTAACATATCGAGAGATTATCTGGACCCATCCATGCAAATTGTAGCATCATCGGCGAACAGAGTATTTTTTATTTCTTCACTATTTATAGTTATTCCTTTTATCAATTGATTGTTTTCGGACATTGTGCCAGAGTATTTCTATTGCGATTATTAATAAATAAGGAGATAATATACATCCTTGTCTTACTCCTCTTCCCAAGCCAACAAAATGCACTGAATCCGAAAGATAGCCATTATTTGTTACACAACTAGATATATTATGATACAATATTTCTATTTTGAAGTCAATATTTGGAAAACTTATTTGTCTCCAGTTGGCGAGGTGTGTTGTATCTTTACCTGTTTTTGGAATTAAATTTATAACAATTTGTTTGTATAGTGTTGTTAGTTCGCTTTGCTCCATGGAAAAGTTTAGTGATTTTATTTTATATATGTCATTCCAAAACATTTTGAAAAATTCTACAGTTATTCCATCCGAACCAGGGCTCTTATTATTTTTCATTTCTTTTAAGGCATTATAACATTCAGCTGTTGTCACTTTATCTTCACATTCATGTTTCTCCTCATCGTTTAATTTATTATTATAATCATTTGGGGAAAACAATTAATATCAGAATCTTTACATTTTTCTTCTTATATAGTTTTTCATAATAAAGTTTTTCTTCTAGTAAAATTTGTTTCTTGTCTGTAACAATTTTTCCATTTACACTTAGCTGTGAAATATTTTTTCTTTCACATTTTCTTTTTTCAAACTCCGCAAAAAAAATTGTATTGTATTTTCTCCAGTCTCCACCCAATTTAATTTCAATCGAAAAATAATGATTTCTGCTAGTCTTTTGTAAATTTCTTCGAGACGACTTTTCCAATTATTTAATTCATTGATTGCTTCAGGTGTTTGAAAATGTTCATTACTTAATATATCAATGTGTTCCTGTAATTTATTTTCGTCTGTTTTATCTTTTATAATACGTTTGGTAGTATATTTGATAGTTTTATTTCTGATTGTTCCTTTAATTAGCTCCCAGTAAGTGTTAGGGTTTCTTTCATGGTTTATGTTGGCAATTTCCGCTATATTGATTTAAATAATTGTTTTATAATCATTTTCGAAAATTTAAAATATCCTAAGCCTCTAGGCTGATCATCGGTATTTATCATGATTTGTACCAATGAATGATCTGTTTTATACTAATTTTTATTTCACTTTTAGAAACAGCATTCACCAAATTGTCCGATAATACAAAATAAGCTAGTCTACATAAGATAGGTGGTCGAGAATTAGAATGCAATGTATACATCTTTTTGTTCCTATGGATAAAGGGTTAAACATGCAGAAAGTATTTATCATGTATAATCTTTGGCCACAATGAAGGAAGAAAAATCTCATAAAAATCAATATATGGTGGACAGTGCTTACCAATATGACTGTTCACTTGTACAGCGGATATTGGTATTCCTTGGTCACCTCAAGATCTAGGTGCGAACGGTAACTCTCGCAATCCACTACCGCACCGTCCTCAGCTACGGACGGTACGGGAGTAGACCCCAAGGGTCACCGCCCGCAACTACTCGAGATCTTCCATATAAGCATACAATTATTGAATCTGATAATATTCTTCCATACGCAATTATCATATGCAAAAAATGTCATCGATAACGAAATAATCACAACTCATATATTGTTTATGTGGTGAAATTCTATCAACTATTGATTTTATTGCGAGAACAAAATAATTTCTTATGGAGATTTAACATGAGGAAAATAATAGGAGCTGAATAATCAGAGGAAGAGTTGAACACAGAAATATATTGGAAATTTACTATGAACCCTGGGTAGATATATTGTAAATAATGTAACAAAGAAAGCTTACACTTTGAAAATCGGTCCACAAATGCCAAAAATATAAAAGAAATATATATTTATTTAACCTACATATTAAATTCCCGTAGGAATTTATTTTCGCAATAAAATCAAGATTTGATGAAAGTTAATCAAATATCAATTGTTGGGAAGGGTAATCTTTTGTTATTGATTAAAATGTTGTTGCATTTATATAATATTTAGATTTAAAGAGAGAGAGAGAGAGAGAGAGAGAGAGAGAGAGAGAGAGAGAGAGAGAGAGAGAGAGAGAGAGAGAGAGAGAGAGAGAGAGAGAGAGAGAGGGGCCGTACGACTAAGAAGTGAATTTATAGAAATCTTCGTTAGAACATTTTTGTCGTACGAAGTTTAGTGAAACGGGTCCCTGGTCAGCAACTAGACTCATCACACATCTCGATTATATTCCATATGAAGTCTGCTATCCCACTTCACTCATATTTCCGAATGTTGTCCCCGTGGCTATCAGTACGAGGAGATAATCCGGACGAACGTGCTCTTGGTAATTACTTAGAAACGCATACGTTTTAAAGGTTCCTGTCGACTCAGTAGGCACAACATGTTCTTTATAGGAATTAAATAAGTGTCACTATTCCACCATTTCTGCAAATTACAAGTGCCTGCTATACAGATATAATAATTTAGTAATATTTATTTTACTGATAGTGACTCGCGTTGGTATTAGTCTATTTTCATATGCAAATGAGGCATGCTATTTTTAATTATTCATACTAATTAAATGCGTCACCTGAAAAGAAATAATATTTTCAACAGATTATAAAGTATGATCAATGCGCATCAAAAAATAAATACAGAGAATAAATAGTAATGTCTGTTAACATTTTAAGGAAACATGGTTATCGCCCCTGATATCAGTGTGGAAATTTACGTCTGATATAAAATGTATAATACTACCAATCAATACGTGGGGTAATAGTGAATGAATATTTAGTTTGCCAGAAAATGCTATATCTACAGAATATATACAAAACTATCTGTCTCCGTATATTATAACCTGGCATGTGGGACCTCAGCTTTAGTGAATGACGAAAAGTTTGCATCCTGATCTGTAGCATATTTCACCGAAATTGCAAAGTATACTCATCTTGCTAAGTACACTTTGATGGAGAAATTTTCAATTTAAGGATAAATTTATTACTTTTTATTATACTGAATTTATTACATTATCACAGGCAAAATGGCTGTGATAATGTAATAAATTCAGTGCAATCATTTTGCCTAATTTTTATCATCAAATATAATGCATTTCGAAAAAAATAAATGATTATTCCCTTAAATTATACTCAGTTAGCTAAGTATGCTTAGCAATGCTGGTTAAATCGGCTACAGACCGATCACACAATGGCTATAGACCCCCGTTACACTGGCTCATGTAACATATGTATATGTTAAAACAACTGTTGCGTTGTCTACATATTTATTAGATACAGCCACATAGTGCCGGATCCACTTGTTGACTGAAAAGGTTTAACGACACTAAATCATCAGACATTCAGGCGCAAAAGTAGTACGTTAACAGCAATAAACCAGATTTGTTATGCCATAGACACTCGTTGCTTGCAGAAACAAGTGAATTGATGCACTAATCTACTTAACAGGCATGTTACTGCATCATTTACATCAGTTTCACGCATATGCTTGTCGGAGCATGTTTGTCATGTGAGGCGGTTTTAACTTCATCCGCTAACGTTTTGCACCACCACCAGGGTAATCACAGGAGATTGAATTTATTTTTCTTAGCAATAATTAGTGAATATCCAGAGCAGAATGGCTACAGGTTATGGGAAAATAGGTCCCATAGCATCCATACGAAAACTAAAAGTAGCGGAGAATAACAAAATGTGTGGTAACTGGTTAGTTTATATAGGAAAACTCTTTGGTGGTGGTGGACCAAAACAAAATTCCGCAGCATACACAATTCCGCAGCTGATACAATACAAGAGAATAATATGTGTATATATAGTCCGGAGTGTGTATGCATGTAGCTATATACATTATATATTACACAATAAGTATTGTACTATAATACGCATTTAAAATATCGAATGTCTTGTATATATCCTCTTCTATTGTTTCAGAAACCATGTACATATGTGAACTTTAGAATTGTGCATGTTATTTTAAATGGTATTGTGATAAGTGAATAAAAGAGAGTCATCTCTTATCATTATACCCCTCGTCGATAGACAAGTGGGGACACAGCGTTAGTGCATGTATGTACGTCCGTGCGTATGTGCGTAAGAGCGTGTGTACGTTCGTTAGTAACAACTTTCAGTTTTCTATAACTCATGAACCACTTCATCGATTTTGATAATATTTGGTCACAATGTGAGCCCAGGGATGGTGTTTTGCTTTGCATACGACCCATATCCGACCACCCAAGGTCAAGGTCACTAAGGACTTACTATGTTCATCTTGTTTGTAAGGCAAATTTGTACTACAAATTGCTTGTTTTCTTTCTATTTTTATTATCAAAGCTGCCAGTACGACCCACGTTCTACTGCCCAATGTCAAGGTTACTGATGACTCGTGTTATTTTTTTTAGATTTGTTTTAAATATTTGTTATTATTATTATTAATGCTGCCAGCGAGGGGATAAGCTTCGTTCAACGAAGCCATTCCTTGTTCCATATTGAATGGCAATTGTGCAGGTATATTGTATAATTGTTCGGTATGTGCAGTTGATGAGACGTAAAATAAATTAATAAATAAATTAGAACGTCTGTAAACAGGACATTTAGAGAACTACGTGGGCATCCCATGCATGTTTCCAAGTCCTCATTCACCTGAATTACAGTGGAGCCTCTCTAAACTTGACACCCTAAGGAAATCCCAGGCATGTTCCCAAGTCCTCATTCACCTGAATTACAATGGAGAATCTCTATACTGGACAGCCTGGGGACATTCCATGCATGTTCCCAAGTCCTCATTCATCTGAATTAAAGTGGAGCCTCTCTAAACTTGACACCCTACGGAAATCCCAGGCATGTTACCAAGTCCTCATTCACTTGAATTACAGTGGAGCCTCTCTATACTGGACAGCCTGGGACATTCCATGCATGTTCCCAAGTCCTCATACACCTGAATTACAGTGTGGAGCCTCTCTATACTGGACACTCTGGGGACATCCCGGGCATGTTCCCAAGTCCTCATATACATACATTACAGTGGAACTTCTATATACTGGACATCCTGTGGAAATTACAGGCATGTTCCCTATACAACATTCACCTAACTTAAAGTGGAGGCTCTCTAAACAGGACACACTTGGGACATCCCATACATGTTCGCAAGTCCTCATACACTCGCATTATAATAGAGTCTCTCTAAGCAGAACACCTTGGGGACATCCCTCCTACACCCGAATTACAGTTCAGTTCTTGACGACACACTGGGGACATCGCAGGCATGTTCGCAAGTCCACATATATACATGCATTACAGTGGAACCTCTCTATACTGGAGACCCTGTGGCTATCCCAGGCATGTTCCCAATGCCACATTAACCTGATTTACAATGGAGCCTCTCTATATTGGACATGCTGTGGCATGGCATATTCCCAATTCCACATTCACCTGATTTAAAGTGGAGGCTCTCTAAACTGGACACATACACCCGCATTATAATAGAGTCTCTCTAAACTGGACACCCTGGAGACATCCCCGGCATGTTCCAAAGTCCTCATACACCCGAATTACAATGGAGCATATCTAAACCGGACACCCTGGGGACATCCCATTGCATGTTCCCAAATCCTCGTGCATCCGATTACAGAAGAGCATATATATACTTGACGATACCTTGGAGACATCCCATGCATGTTCCCAAGTCTTCATACGCCATAATTACT
Organism: Conchocele bisecta; assembly: GCA_029237695.1. Lineage (NCBI taxonomy): Eukaryota > Metazoa > Mollusca > Bivalvia > Lucinida > Thyasiridae > Conchocele > Conchocele bisecta. The sequence continues at coordinate 9,057,460 of CM055277.1, forward strand.
ATGGAGACTCTAAATATGACACTCTGGGGACATCCCAGGCATGTTTCCAAGTCCTCGTACACCCGTATTACAGTGAAGCCGCCTCTCTAAGCCGTACACCCTAGGAACATCACAGGCTTGTTCCCAAGTCCTCATATACCTGAATGACAGTGTAGTCTCTCTACACTGGACACCATGTGGCCATCCCAGGCGTGTTCCCAAGTCCACATTCACATGAATTACAGTGGAGCGTCTCTAAACTGGATACACTTGGGACATCCCAGCCATGTTCGCAAGTCCTCATACACCCGAATTATAAGATAGTATCTCTAAGCCGGACACCCTGGGGACATCCCCGGCATGTTCCCAAGTCCTCATACACCCGAGAATTACAGTGGAGCCTCTCTGCACTGAACACTCTTGTGACATCCCGGGCATGTTCTCAAGTCCTTATGCACATCCCAGTGTGTCTAGTTTAGAGAGGTTCCACTTTACATGGATAGCGTGTCAAATCCTTGAGCTACGGTAACTTTGCTGGATGGCTTCATAATGGCATCACTGAAATATGCCACTGTAATGATTTAACATTCCCTCACAGAAAAACATTCCCTAACGTGCCATAAAATAAGTACGTTGGTTCTCAGACACGGGGTTCGCGGAATGTGACGCGGGAGGGCGAAGTCTTTAAATATTTTTTTTGTTCAGATGTTCGTCTCTGATTTCAAGTCGCCAGTTACATATATGTTCTATAAAGTTACTATAACCTATTTAGACGTGGAAAATCACCAGACTTTCGTCCGACAAGATTGGATTTAACATATGATTTACATGATAGTGTTCCTTATATCTCCATTGGAGACTTTTCTGACGCGGCGATACCTGAGAACCAAAGCACTTGTTTTATGGTAAAATAATTCCCTAACATTGCCTAACATAAAACAATTGCCTAACATTATTTTTCATAAAATAATTTCCTAACATTCCCTAACTAAAACTATTTCCTAACATTCATTAACATAAAATAATGTCCTAACATTCCCTAACATAAAACCATTACCAAACATTATTTAACATAAAATCGTTTCCTAACATTCCCTAATACAAATAATTTCCTAACATTCCCTAACACCCTAACATAATATAATTTCCTAACATTTCCTAACATAAAATAATGTCCAAACATTCCCTAAGTAGTATAGGAGAGTCAAAATGATACAAGTTTATATGGAAGCCACCCACCACGTGTGGTGGCTCCCACACGAAACTTGTTATCATTGTTGACTCTCCTATACTACTTGGATTTTCCCCCACTGTTCGGTGTGTATGTATGAGAAGAATGGAACATATTTTTCATCAACCGCGAGACCATATATTTCCTAGAGCAAAAAAAAATAAAAAATCGAACTCACAACCCACGTCTCCGTAGAGTGGCGCCTTAGCCCACACGACCACGAAGCGAAGGCTGTTACTAAATATAAACCTGAAGATGAAACACCAGGTGGTGTTGTGCAATCTTCGATAAGGTGAAATACACCCTATTAGAGATAAGAAATCCATTGGTTATACTCAGTATATATGACAATCTGTCATACATTTATTAAAAATAAAATAACAACTGACACCCTATTAAAGATAAGAAATCCATAAGTTATACTCAGTATATTACAACAATCTGTCATAAATATCAACTGACACCCTATTAAAGATAAGAAATCCATAAGTTATACTCAGTATCAATACAGCAATTTGTCATACATTTATTAAAAATAAAATAACAACTGACACCCTATTAAAGATAAAAATATATTGGTTATACTCAGTATAATGCCTACCATAAAACAAATGAGAGAGCAAGCTAAGAGTTGGGGAATTTCCCTAAGAGGTTTGAAACTCAAGAAAGCTATAGCAGATAGGATAAGTGATGCGCGAGCCGTCGTCCTCGAGCAGAGGCTGCGGCGTGCGGTTTGGACCGGACGACTGCCCGCCGACCCAGAAAAACGCTCCGAGAAATTGGAGAACGAGACGACGGCCAATCTGCGTGCCACCGCTTACGCGCAGCGTGTAAAAGAAGATCCCAGCGCACGTAGAAAACCACTATGCAAGGCGTACTACAATAAGATTTATTAAGGTTTGGTGGGGGAGACCTCCTAAGAGGAGGAGAGATATCGCCAGAGCTTTGGTGGAGGAGGGTCCCAGGATTCTCAACGAATATGCCGAAGCTAGGGAAACTGTCGAGAGGGGGGTAGATGGGGAGATCGCTAATCGCATAATGAATAAAATTCGCCGTGCTCTTATCGTATTAGGAACATCGAGACCGACGAAACGATGATCTATCACAAACAATCAAAGGGCAGTCCGTGGATAAACGAGATTTCCAAAGCGGAGAGTTGGATATCCGATAGAGAGAAAGGTCGAATGGACATCGACAAAGTTGATAGACCAAACACAAAATGGACCTTCGTTCGTTGGATATCGGTAGAGGTGAAGATGATCATCGATGCGCAACAACTTCTCATGGGAGCGGGAAAACTCCCAGACTGGTTAAGACAGAAAAAGGGAATGTATTCCATCGATACGTACGACGACTACTTGTGTCTGTTTAGGTGCATAGCCATCCACCGTGGAGGGAGATCCGACGGGTGCTGTAGGGAGGCACGAGCTCTGGCTCGCGAATACCTCGGTCACGATAACGGACCGGGTAGTAAGGGAATCCCCCTGGATGATATTAAGAAGGTAGAAGAGCGCTTCAAGTTGGGCATTCGAGTTTACGAGCCCACCGCCGACGGAGTTTGGTACGTAATGAAGTCTCCGGCAAACTACGACGCGGTTGGGGAGAAGATCATGACGATAGGAATGTTTGGAGGTCACTCATTTCTCATAACGAACCTCCGCAAGATGACGAACGAGTACGGGTGCACCGGATGTCAACAACGGTTCACAAAGTCATGTAACATACACAGGCACGCGACCACCTGCATGGGTGGGAAGACCGTGGTGACATGTCCAGGTAAGAGGGTAGAGAGACCACAGTCGGCATACGAGAAGGTGTTCTATCCCAAGGGGTCAGCGAGCGAGAGGTCGATTCAATGGTTGAACAGAGAAGAGGAGAGGGTGGGAAAGCACATACATCACGCGAGATGTGGTCACGGTGGAGAGAGGTGGGTGGCCGGCGATCCGGTCGACCGTTACTGTCACGAGACCGAGACCGTGTTTCAGTTTCACGGATGTTACTGGCACAGGTGTCCGAGCCATTGCATGAGAGGTAACGCGAGATCGCTGTACAAGAGGACGAAAATTCAAGACGCCAAGATAAGGAAGGCGGGTTACGAGCTGGTGGTGATGTGGGAGTGCGAGTGGTTGAATGAGGTGAATACCTACTATCCACAATCGCCGCGCTAGGAGGAGGAGACGACTCTGTACCCTCACCAGATAGTATACGACTTCGAGGCGTATCTCGACAAGTCGAAAACCACACGACCCACCAAAGACCTGACCTTCGAGGTCGAGCACGTTCCTATATCGGTGTCGTTGGGGGATACGATGCATGAAGGGATCACACACATCTGCGAACGAGATCCCGACACGCTAGTCGAGAAGTTCGTAACCGAGCTACAGATGAGAGGCAAGGCAATCAGGGAGGAGGTTAGGAAGAAGTATCTGCCGGCCGACATAGAAATGTTATCGAAGTCTCAGCAAGCAAAGATTATCTCTTGGATTGACCAAGTCCCGGTGGTGGGGTTCAACTGTAGCAGGTACGACCTGAACCTCATCAAGCAGTACTTTGTCGAGAAGTTGGCGGCCACCGTGAATAAGGTGATGGTCGGAAAGAGAGCCAGCACGACGATGTTTCTGTTTACCCCGGAGTTTAGATTTATTGACATCATCCAGTATCTGGGACCCGGTACCACGTACGACCGGTGGGTTTAGGCGTACGACTGTAAAACGATAAAGTCTCACTTCCCGTACGAGTGGTTCGATAGCGCGGACAAGCTCGACCATCCGGGGCTGCCAGACTATCCCGAGTGGTACTCGCAGTTGAAGGGTGAGTTCCTACTGTCGTTGTCCGAGTGGAAAGAGTGTAAGAAGGTATTCCGAGAAAATGGGATGAAAACGTTCAAGGAATGGTTGCAACACTACAACGACTTGGATGTAGGACCGTTCCTGGAGGCTCTGACTAAAATGACGGAGTTCCACAGGGGAAGAGGTGTGGATATAATCAAGGATGCTGTGTCTCTGCCCGGTGTTTCCCTTCAGTACCTACTCCGCGGGTCGATCGATGGGAAGGCGGACACGCCCGAGCTGTGGTCGCCGAAGTCTGAAACTTACGACATGATGAAGCAGGGATTGGTCGGTGGTCCGTCCATAGTGTTCTCCAGATACGCAGAGGCTGGCAGGTCGACGATCAGGGGTCAGGTAGGTAGTCGGGAGGAGAAGATGTGCAAGGCTGTGATGGGGTACGACGCCAATGCGCTGTATCTGTCTACCCTGTCGAAAGACATGCCGTGCGGGGAGGAGACGATATGAACGTGTGACGACCCGGAAAGACAGTCGTATATAGACTGTTTCGTGAGGAAGGTCAGGAGTGAAAAATGGTTCGGATTTGCGGAGTTGGATATAGAGGTCCCGGAAACGTTGAGAGACAAGTTCTCGGAAATGTCACCGCTGTTTGTTAATCGAGAAGTCGATGAGAACGAGGTTCCGCAGCACATGAAGGACTACCTGGCCGGGACCGGGAGGAAAAGGGTCGAAGAACAGAGAAAGCTCGTGGGGTAAATTTCCGCCAAGAAGATGATCATATACTCCCCACTGCTAAAGTGGTATCTGGAGCACGGTCTGATCGTCAAGGCGGTGCATAGGGTGATAGACTACACGCCCGGCAAACCGTTTCAATGGTTCGTGGAAGAGGTCACCGCTGCCAGACGGACGGGGGACGTCGACAAGAGAAAGGCAGTGTTGGCGGAGATATTCAAACTGGTTGGCAACGCGTGTTGTGGCAAGCTGATAGAGGCACAAGAGAGACACCTGAAAACCACATATACGAAGGATGAGAAGACTGTCGACCGGGCACTGAGGTCGGCGTGGTTCGAAGACCTGGAGGAGATTGGGGAGGCTTACGAGATATCGAGCAAGAAGACTCGAGTGGTGATCAACATACCGTTTCAGTGTGGCATAGCGATCTACCAGTTGGCCAAGCTCCGGATGCTCGAGTTCTACTACGATTTCTTGGACAAGTACGTGGATCGCGGAGATTTCGAACTGATACAGATGGACACTGACAGCATGTACTTCGCGCTTTCGGAGAAGACGCTGGCGAAGGTGGTGAGAAAGAAGATGAAGAGAAAGTTCAATAAGGAGAAGGCCTAGTGGTTGGCGTGGGACGCGTGGAGCAACAGAACTCCGGGACTGTTCAAGCTGGAAATCGAGGGAGATAGAGCCATCGCTCTGTGTAGCAAGTGTTACTACGTGAGCGGTGACGGGAAATCTAAGCACTCGGCCAAGGGGATGTCGAAGAGATCTAACGATCTGACTTGGGGAAGGTACAAGAGTGCTCTCGAAGGGGGTAGGGACATGGCGGAGAACAGGGGATTCCGAATGATTAACGGGGTGATGAAGACGTACAAGCAGGAGAAGTTGGGGTTGTCGTCGTACTACGACAAGAGGAGAGTGAAGGAAGACGGGTTACACACCGAGCCTATAGGATAGGTAAAAAAAAAATAACTCTGAAAAAGGGGAGAATACTAAAGACGATCCGGGGGTAGCTGGGTGTCAGAAGGTACCATAAGATGTTCTTCGCGAACAAAACCGCGAGATGGACCATCAGCCAAATAGTAGAGCACGGGCTCATCGGGTTTGGTAATAGAGCGATCCAGATGATATACATTCAGAGACCACACGGGATCAGTCGCGCGGCGGCTGCCACCTTCGAGCTCTCCCGGTTGATAGAGGTACCGGACGTCAACATCCGATGGAAGCCGTTGCTCCTCTAAACCAACGGTCGCCCCGCGCGAGACGGCGAGGGCTTGCTCGTCACCATTTTTAGACTTGATGGCATCTACAGGCTTCTTACCTATCAATCTGGTCACCTCTCCGTTCAGTGCGGAGACCACGGCGGGCAGTCTGGCCACCCACTCGGTCGATCGCGAATGAGGGTCTACAAGTTCTTTGGCATATTGGTGTCCGAACAGCCTCTCAGTCAGGGTTCGATTGAACCGCTCCACGATCCCCTGGTCCCGGTGGATGTTGACGCGGCCGCGTCTGATAGAAACTTTGTGCTTAGACAATAGATGAGAGACCGCGCCCGTGAACTCGCGGCCGGGATCGACCTGGAGAAGATTCGGCCATTTGAGAGGACTCCTCTTATATATTCGGGAAAGAGCCTCGGCCACCTCCTTAGACTCTTTAGTGGCCAACGGCTCAGCCCCCTTATAACGACTCGCTATGTCAACGATTGTCAGTACGTACTTGTACGTCCTGCGACCGATGCGATCGTGAGGGAGAAACAGGAGATCCGCTTTGTGAACTTGGTTCGGCACCGGCCCTGCGAATTTCGGGCGCGGAAAATTGTGAGGCGCGGGTAAATAGATATGCCAGATGGCCTGCTTCTTGAGCCATTCCTTGACAGCGTTTTCTGAAACCTTGGACGCCGCCGCGAGGTTCTTGATGGCCGCGTGTCCCTTCCAGTAGCCGCGGGGGCTATAGTATGTGTTCGCTAGCTTGCGCGTTAGGCGAACCGATAGTTTGGTATTAAGTTTGCGCGTGTTCATCATATGCGAAGTATTCTAATATATCGGACAATCTCCAACATGCCCTCGCCAGATCGTCCGGTAACTGCGTCGTTAATAATAAACCTTTGTTGGAAGTCCAATCACGATTGGAGGTTAAGTTCTGAAGGAATGTAACATCCGCTTTGCGAAAAGGGTGGCCGCTTTTTCGTCCTCGCGCCACGTCTCGAGAGAATCTCGGGCCAGACGAATCATACCCTTTGCGCCAGCTATACGGTGCTTAAGAGCAGTGTAGCCTACATCGATCATAGCAAAATAAAGTTTGTCAACTAACATCGTTCTATATATATATATTTGTAAATAAAAATTATTTTAAAATAATTATAAAATTAATTAATTTGAAATATCGATTGAATATAGTAGCCGACAAGACCCACCACACCCATTCCCACGACGATGAACGCGATCTCGCGGTCTTTTTGGGGCTCTGACGGTACAGAGAAATCTGAAAGTTGGGGCTCGCGATCCAGCGGCGCGAGACTTTTCTGTGGATATGCCTTTACGTACTCGCGGTTGGCTTCTTCAACGTTCTGGAAAGTTTGCGCGGCGTGATTCTCGCGGCGAAGCTCTTCGTTGACCTAGTCCAGATGGGCGGTTAGTTTTTTCGACCACGCTTCCTTTGCGGTATTGAGTTGTTCTACAGCTAAATCGTGACGCTTGCGCTCCTCATCCACGTTCGAGCTTCTCATTTTCGAGAATATAAAGTTGCTACCGCTGAACGCCAATGCGTTTACAAGCGCACCACCTATCATTATTCCGATGGAAGCCATTTATTTCCATATATTAACAGGTAGAATTCCAACTTTAATTAGATAATCTGGGGTCCAAACTTCGGCCGCTACATCTAAGGTCGCGAGCCCTACGTCTCTCACAGTAAAGTCCAATTTGGGAGCGGACCCTCCTAGGGCCATCTTTGATAGTCGAGCATACCCGATAATGAAACCCGATATCACCACGGCGTGATAAAGCGCATTCACAATCATTTTACCATCTTGTTCAGCCATTGTTGATAATTATAATTATTGCATATAAAAGGGATCGCGATCAATGTTTAAATGGGGCGCAATCGGTTTCGTAACTTTCTTCGGAACAGTCGCTAGTTGTTTTTTCGATAAGGATTGGTGTAATAGGGGGTATTTCCACACACACAGGGCACCAACAACTGCCAGACCACCACCAACAACCCAACTCCAATTCGTGAATTGGGGGTGTTGGGGTTCAATCGGGTTCGTCCAATCTCGATTGGGTGTTGAGTGTGCTTCCAATTCGTGAATTGGGGGTGTTGTTGCAATTCCCGATTGTTCTGTCTTCAGATGTTTTGCTGTGTCCGTCCCCGATTGCAACGACTGTTTGGCCTCTCGAAGCTCGGCGAGTATCTTGTGTAACTTTTCGGGTGGCAGTCGCCGCCCGCCCAGCTTCTTGCCTTTTTGGGTTTTTATGTCGTGCAACCGGATTCGTCCAATCTCGATTGGGTGTTGAGGGCTCCTGTGGAGCTGCAGCAATCCCCGATTGCTCCGATTGAATCCCCAATGTGCTCGGGTTCAACAGTGTTGAAGTTGGAGATTGTGGTTCCTTCACTCTCGCAGGTGTGTCTTGTGTCATCATTTATAATATTAATAATAGAGCTTATAGTTCGTGGGCATATATGTTCAAATTGACAGTGTTTACCCTTGGTCAACGCGGTTGTCAGCGGAGCTAAGTACATTCCAAACTTGTGATAAATTGATCAGCAGGCTGTTCTAAGAGTGTGTCCTATAAAAGGGTCAGTCTCTAGATCGCGAATCAATCCCGCGGTGTTTGGTATAGGGAGAAGTATATTAACGGCGGTTGCGTACAAATGATCCAAGAGTTTTTGTCATCTCCGCACCTAACCTAGATTCGTATCGCGCATACATTTTATCAAACTCCGCATCTGACATCTTATCCACCTGACGAACTGAGAGACGCCTACCGAAATAATGCTCCGATTGTCCCCCAGCAACCAGCGCAGCTAGCCGCTCTCGTCGCGCCGCATTTTCATTTTCATTCGTATCGGCCCCAATCACGATTGGAGTTGCACTCAACCCAATCGAAATTGGAGTTGATCCCGATTGCTCTGTCGGAGTTGATGTTTCATTATCTTTCAGGAAAGATACCGTGTCGGCAGTCGGAGTTGAGGTTTCTTCTATTAGCTGATCGAGAAGTTCGTCGCAGTTCATTATTGCTAATTTTCTTAAAATTAATTTAACTATTCAGCAAGTCTCATAAATTTAACATATTGCCAAGCGCACCACCCGATACTTATGATCACCGTTATGCTCGCAACAAAGCTCGCAGCGGAGCACCAAATTGTTAACATTGTTAACCATTGTTCAGCATTTGTTCAACATTTGTTAAGCATTGTTCAGCATTGTTCAGCAATTGCTAAGCATTGTTCAGCATTGTTCAGCATTGTTCAGCAATTGCTAAGCATTGCAATAGCTTATTACTTTGCAAGAAAATTATAAAATTGATTAATTGATAACTTTATAAGCAGTTGGTTGATCAGTCTTTAGCAGAAGCTTGGCGTGCTTAGTTTCCGAAAGCATCTGTCGAACCTCCAGGCGCTCCTCGCGCGTTGGGATAACGTCATTCTCTCGAAGACAGTCACCGACTAAGTCTCGGTCCTTGCAGTGAAAGAGGGCGACCCATTTCGTTTGCTCGCGCAGATTCTTGAGGACGGCGTTGTACCTTTGAGTGGAGATCCATACGCTTTGCCTAGCAAGGCGGCCAGAAAATGCGAGCTCGGAGAGCATGTCCTTCTTTTTGGTCATCGCAGCCTTGGCCGAGCAATCGTCAATCACGTATAGGGTGGGCTCGCCCTGAAATGCTTGGTAGAAGCCAGGCAGCCAATCATGAAGCCTGTCGCCGGGGTCAACGACGTATACCTCAGGGTCGGTCCATATCCACGGGCGCCGCTGATAAGTCTCGTTGTGCCGCACAGTGGGACACAGGATCACAATGTGACGAAATGCATCGCGGTAGGACTCCTCGAGCAAGTCCAGGATGAAAACCGTTTTTCCACATCCTGTCTGCCCACATATTATGGCAGAGTGGGCATCTCCAATCGTGAATTGGTATTGATTGCTAATTTTCTTAAAATTAATTAAATCAGTAGAGTGCTGAGACGTATCGACCATCATCTCCTACTTTTACTCTCTCGAGAGTTCCTAAAACAAAAGCGCGAGTAGTCCGATCGCCACGAGGGCAACGACGAGCCCTAATTTCTCCTCCTCGTGTGTTGTGCTTCCAATATCGATTGGTATTTCCACTCCTGTTCCAATCCAATCGCGTTCGTCCAATCGAGATTGGGGTTTGAGGGAAGAATTGGGGGAACTCAATTCGTGAATTGGGGGTCCTATTGCAGCGTGTGGAACAACGGCGGAACTCGGTGAAACCTGGGTTCAAATGAACTTGATGGGGGTTTTATGAATTTTTTTTAAAATTTATTTGAATTTCCACCTCCGCTCCCGACCGTCTTGGGGGGGAGTTTGATGATATCCGCGTTCACGTTCCCGTTGTGGCCGATTTTTTGATTGACGGTGGCGATTACGATCTGATTATTGTAACCGTCAACCCGGTCGTCTCGTAGTATCATATTGCTCGGCGCCATATAAAGACCTATTCCAAATACGTAGTCTACTGGGGTGCTGGCATTCTGCAAAACGTCTTGATAATTCTGGATCGCCTTCTCCAGGTCCACCATAGCTCAGATGGAGTCCTCTACAAGTGCCAAGAATTGCTTTTGTGCATCAAACGCCTTTCCCGTGCCCAGTATAGAACTGGGAGTTTGCTTCTGTGCGCCGAGGATGGCCCAGACGTACGTGCGAATGGAGTCGTTGAGGCGAGTAACCCCGGCCTGCGTGAACCCTAGACCCGTATCTAACATAAATGTACCCCACACGTCCTGAACCTCAGCAGCCTGCTGTATGTACTCGACGTGAGCCCGTTTCGGAGGTAACATTTTACAAGAAAACACGCCACAGTGCCGACCTCCAGACACTTCCGGCCCGAAGTCATCGTCGCGGGGTCAAAATTCCCTGCGTTCCGACTGACAATGTGGTCGCCGGAGTGATCGTGTCTAAAATCAGTCTGCGTCCAATTCCCGGACTGGCCCCGAATGAGAACGTCCCCGAGGCCGGTGTTGGTAGGAAATGCTTTCTGTCTCCAGTCCGCGTCTTTTGAAACGTTAAATTCGTTACACAGTCTTTCAAACGCCATACGGTCGTATGCGTTGGAAATAGGATCCCAGGCGTCGTCTTGAGGTAGTGAAATATCTAGTTCTTTGAGAATCCTCCTAGTAGTATAATACGCATGAAAATTGTAGACACTTCGGAGCATGACATTCTTGGATGTCAGATGGTCTTTATGTGAAACTCCACACCCGGCTGTTGCGCACCATACAGCGAAATTTATTTGGTACCGCCAAAACTGCATCGGTGTTGCTTCCCACCCGTTCACGGCCTCCATAGTAGTAATCTTGGGCAGCCTATATTGTTCAATGATGTCGGAGAAGTTGGTGGCAATTCCACTGTCCGGTCTAACCGTAACAGTTGGGTGTACAGGGGGATTAACAAAGTCTTTTTGTGTGTATTTACCTCCAACTTTGAACTTTGCATTATAATTAAAGCTAAATGCTTTGGATTCCATTGAAAGATATTATTATGTTTGCTACTATCACTAATGTTCAAAAGAGTTGTGAATTTCAAAAGTCAATCGACAACTGCTGCGGAAAACGCCGGGTAGGCCTTAGATCGATCACGTTCACGGTCGGGTGGAAAAACATTGAAACGCTCGAGTTTTTCTTAGGAGATGTTGGCGAGAGTGCCATAGTACCTCATGGCCTTTGGAGTTTCGGAGATCTCCAAGCTTTTGTCGCGTCGAAGATTCCTGGTGTAGTCACTCTCGCAGTCTCGAAAGCCACGGGGCTTGCGACATTGACAGTTGAGAAAATGTTAAGGGTGTCACCGGGGTTGGGCTCACTGTTAGGATTTAAAATAACACACCCTGCCAACGATGATGGGATGTTTGATCCGGGCGAGCACGTCGGCACGACCCCAGTAAACTTCGCCGTCACTAAGACTCTCGGGGTGCACCTGGATCGGGTGAACACATCGTACAACACGGTAGACGGCACTCCCAGCACATTACTGAAAACCGTGCCCGCCAGCGACTGTTTCTTTGGGGAGACTGCGACCCTAGACTTCCCACACCCCGAGATGAAAGTTTTGGAATCGGGACACATCCACGAATTTACGGTCTCTATTCCTGATGATAAAGGGCGAGAGTTGAAGAACGATTACCCGATTTCGGTCGTCCTAGAAATTTCAAATTAATTAATTTTAAGAAATTTATAATTAAACGCATGTTCGTAATATATATTATCAACATTATTGAAAATGAGTATATACGGACCAGGTAGTTCTTCCAATTGGGTGACAATTTCAAAGAATTTGGAACCGACAGAAGGGGGATTCATTCAGACAGAGAGCGACTTTTTAACTACCCAAAAAACAAAGGCCTTGATTAATAGAACTGTATCGGTAGCCACGGACGAGATTCACAAGAGTCTACTATCACAACTTAGAGAATATGCCCTGGCTGTGAATACACAAATTCGTGAAGAAACGCATACAGAACTAAACTAACTAGGTGAAAAAATAACCACATTTCCGGAAGAGGCCCGGTTGGGGCTTTATAAAGCCCGAGAAGCCCACCAGGCGGACCTTACGGACATGTATGGGATGTTGCGCTCAGAGAACTCTCTCATCAGAGAAGCGGCACTTACCGAACTAGGAAAACAAATAACCAAATTTCGGAAAGAGACCCGGTTGAATCTTGATGGAGTCCGAACGGGTATTGAGAAAGTCCGAGCAGACCGCCAGGCGGACCTTACGGAGGCGTATGGGGTGTTGCGCTCAGAGGACTCTCTCATCACAGAAGCAACACTTACTGAACTAGACGGAAAAATAACCAAATTTCGGAAAGAGGCCCGGTTGGGTATTGAGGGAGTCCGAGAAGACCACCAGGTGGCCCTTACGGAGGCTTATGATGTGTTGCGGTTACAGGACTCTCTCATCAGAGAAGCGGCACTTACTGAACTAGACGGAAAAATAATCGAATTTCGAAAAGAGACCCGGTTGGGGGTTGAGAAAGCCCGAGCAGACCACCAGGTGGCCCTTGCGAAGGCTTATGATGTGTTGCGTTTAGAGGACTCTCTCATCAGAGAAGCGGCGGTTGCTGAACTAGACGGAAAAATAACTGAATTTCAAAAAGAGGCCCGGTTGGGTGTTGAAAAATCCCTAGAAGACCACCAGGCGACCATTACGGAGGCTTATGGGGTGTTGCGCTCAGAGGACTCTCTCATCAGAGAAGAGGCACTTAATGAACTAGACAGGAAAATAACCGATGTTTCCGATAAACTGAAACATGCTCGTAGAGCCGCGACCAAAGCGCTTGAGGAGGCCTCTGAAAAGATTCGTGCTGAGGCCCATACCTCTATCGAGGGGCTTGCCGGATTGTTGAAAACAATGAAAACGCAAAAACATGTCATAACAGTTTGGGCAGAGCAGCGGGGCCCATTGGTTGAGGGGCTCTCTGAATATTCGTTCGGTGCCAAAGCGAGTAATAAATATGGGGGATACGCCATGACAGCTCCAGGTACACTTCTCCGAATGGCGGTCTGCTCGGTTTATGGGCGCGGTCATGATAAATCTCGTACTGGATGGGGAAGAACGGGCAATTGGAGTCACTAAACTCGCTGGAGATAGTTCGTTGGTGGTTTTGTTCGCCGGTGATGATCTAATTAGACTTTCCGAAGGTAGTGTTATTAACTTTGTTACGAAAATCGCTGACCCAGCGAGTTCTTCCACTATTGTCTCATTGTTAATTGAACTTAATTTGTAAAATACTAATATATTGAAAATCATGAACGAATAACCGCTTCCAATTGTCAATACCAATCCAATTCACGAAAGAAGTTTAGATTTGAGGTTGGATAATATCGTCGCTATGCAGGATATTTTAGTTAGAGAATATAGAAAAAGAAACGCTAAAAAATATAAGCGAGTGGCGAATATAGCTGAAGCATCTAGTACGGTTCTGGCAAGTTTATCTGTAATGAGTGGTGCGGGGACTGCTGCAACGCTATCTACAATTGTAACGGTTCCACTTGCAGGGGTTTTGAGTGGAATTACCGTTTTATCTGGAATACTTTGTATGTTAATTAGGGCGTCGGGTGGAAAACTCGAGAAAAAATGTAGAAAACATGATAGAATATCCGTTCTCGCAAGGTCTAAGAAAAATAGCACCGACGTTATAGTGTCCAAAGCGTTGACCGATAATGAAATATCAAATTTAGAGTTTGAATCCATGGTGGAAGAAATGGGGAGATATGAAGAATTAAAAAATGATATTAGAATCAAAGCGCGCGCCACCATGCCCAAGATTGAGACTACTGATTGGGATAAATTTAGGGTAAAACTTGGAAATAAAGTCGGAGGAAATGTTACAGCACCACCATCCCGAAATTGTGATATTTTATTAAATAATTTTTGAAAAAAAAGAAAAAAGTTTTAGGTCCCACCGAGGCTCGAACTCGGTGTTGTGATTACAACATAAATTAATTATTAGTGTTTTTTTCTGTTCAATAATAATTTTTCAATATCTTTATAAGCGATATCGTAGAAATGTATATTCGTAAACGAATCGTTGGGTTTTAACAATTTTATATAATACACCTTAGTTTCATATCCGATACGCATTATCCGTCTTAATGTTTGTATTTGCCTCTTGTATAGTTCGCATAATTGCCGGTATACAGTCGTTTCTGTCAAAATGTTCCGGGTTTATACGTGTACAAAGTGTTGTGCGTTGCGTATCCGTGGAGTTTCCGTTAGTTGCGTTTCAAACCGTGTGTCGTCTACGTGTAATACGTTTTCGGCCATGCGTTGCGTTTCCCCACTCTTGCGCATGCGCAAAAATCGAACAAACCGTGTTCAACGCATTGAGTTTCAAAAGCGTGTAATACGTGTACAACGGTTGTAAACGTATACAACGGTTGTAAACAACGCATTAAGTTTCAAAAGCGTGTAATCCGTGTACAACGGTTGTAAACGTATACAACGGTTGTAAACGTATACAACGCTAAGGTAAACCGTTTAAACGATTTAACGCTTTCTTTGACGAACGGTTACACGCTTCTACATGTACACAGCACCGTACAGATGAAACGTTATACGTATAACACGTTTCCACGGGTTTTAACGCATTACATGTTTTGGTATACCAATCGTGTATCGCGTAGAATGCGCATGCTCTGATCGTTCTTCGTGTGTGTATATATACTTCTAGACTGCAGAGCTTCTAAAATTTTCAGTTTTCCGGTTCTGGACCGATTTTTGAACTCTCAGACCGATTGCGATTTGAAAACTAGTCTTCAAAATCGTTCCGAGAAAAATTGCCAGTCGGCTGCTATTTCGCTATAAACCTTGTAAATTTACCGGTTTTGACCACCAAGTAATTTATGACACATATCCGCGGGCCATATCCGTGTTAAACCAGTATGCAGCTCGCTGTGTATTAAGTTTCTCTAAATGTCTATTTTTCTTAACACACGCGTGGGACAGGTGTATAGCGGATTAGTAACTGAAATAGACTGGCTTCAGCGTAAAGATACGAGAGTTCCTAGACTCGCCATTTCTGATGATGTTAAAATAATATAAAGAAACCATGCACTGTGTTATCTGTGTTCGTATTATTTAACCCCAAGTAACTGACAGATGTACATGTACGTAGGAATGCCGCAGATCCTGATGAGCCGGCACACGTGATCTACAATTCGCAAACATTTTGATAAACGACAAGGTACATCTGTCGTGTTAAAAGCGTGACTCATTAGGCATCATGGATTAGGGATCAATTGAAGTGCTAAATCACACCGCCGATGTACTTTGAACTCGATCTGAGGGTATGTACATGTATTCGCGATAGTTTAAAAGGGGCGAAACAAGGACGCCTCGAAGCGATCGGGGCCGAACAGGTATTCGCGTTATAACGTGTAACCGTTGTACACGTTTCAACGCTTTCATATAGCTACACGCTTCCAGGTAAAGCGTTGTACACGTTTCAACTCTTTCACCTCGCTACATATGTATACGCCAAAGCGTGTTATACGCCTTGAAGCTAAACGTATACAACGCTTTTAAACTAAACGGTTTGACAATGTGTATTACACGTGTACGAACCGTATTATACGTTTAAACAACGAATACAACGCTTTTAAACTAAACGGTTTGACAATGTGTATTACACATGTACGAACCGTAGTATACGCTTAAACAACGTATACAACGCTACAGCAAACCGTTGCGTTCGGGTTGCGCTCGCGTTGAGTTTGCAAGTGTTGTCTACGGTGGAACAAAAACGGAGACTGCACTGTAATATTGTAAATGCAACGTTTTTATCGGAGCGTAATAAATTACGCGGATATTCCATGTATTCGATATCGCCTAGTGTTTTCAATTTATATAATTTATATATAGGACTATAACCCCCGTATTTTTCGTAAACTTCTTCAACACAGTCATTATAAGCTTTCAATTCACATTGTATTTTATTATCCATTTTATCTAATAATATTTGTAGTGTTTTTTCTGTTCAATTTCCAATTTTATAAAATTAGATTGATAATGGTTTTTTTACGGCGTTTATGTGTTGAAACACCGTGACTTATCAAACTACATCACAATAGATTCTATCTTTCTAACTGACTTCCCGATTTCAATTATTACTAAACGATAATACTTGCGAGCACGTACTTCCTTGTTAACCATTCGATGAGTAGCCTGAGTGCCACCGCATGGTGGACATAGCAGTGACTCGGATTTGGTCCCTACCCCACAATGCCGACATGGGCGAGGCGAAACGGATCCTCTTCTCATCCATGCCCGGTGATGTTTGCAATACTCGTAAATACCGGTACGAAAACATCTCTCGCGACTACCTGTCTTCAACCACGCACACTTAACTAGAACCATTATGTTATTATATATACTGAGTATAACATAGGGATTCTTATCTCTAATAGGGTGTATCTTCTCATGCCAGAAATATATGGGCTCGCGGTTGATGAAAAATATGTTCCATTCTTCTCATACATACCCACCGAACAGTGGGGGAAAATCCAAGTAGTATAGGAGAGTCAACAATGATAACAAGTTTCGTGTGGGAGCCACCACACGTGGTGGGTGGCTTCCATATAAACTTGTATCATTTTGACTCTCCTATACTACTCCCTAACATAAAAATTCCCTAACATAATATAATTTTCAAACATTTCCTAACATAAAACAATTTCCTAACATTCCTTAACATAAAATAATTTCCTAACATACCCTAACATAAACTAATTTTCTAACATTCCCTAACATGAAACAATTTCCTAACATTCCCTAACATTAAATAATTTCATAACATTCCCTAACATAAAACAATTTCCTGACATAAAATCATTATGTAATATTAGAATGCGGGAAACGAAAATTGTCGTCTGTTGTTGGTTTACATGTTCTCATTATTATCAAAACAATGCAATTATACATGATTCTAAAGTGCTGTAAAATCATGTTTTTCATAGGAAAAATAGAACATAAAGACGGAACCATTAAATCAGCACCGTAAGGGTTAAATGCACTGGGTGTCAGATATACAATAAAGCCTCCCTAAACGGACACGAAGGCAGTCTATGTATCTTCAATTTTATGGGAGTTATTTTCATCAATCTCTGATGATAATGCCTGTTGAAATTCACAAATAATATATGCATGCCTTGGTATAGTCATATGTCTGATCTACAGTGAAATCTCTCTAAACCGGACACCCTGGGGACCTCCCAGGGTGTCCGGTTTAGAGAGGTTCCACTGTACCCAGAAAGTGTTGAAACAGGCCCGGATAAATAAAGTTCAATTGTAGATTTGTATCGTATTTCTGTATCGAAATGCACCTATATATGTTACATGTAACAAATAGGGGATTTACTTAAAAAATAATTATAATACTGAGAAAAAACTAGTGTTTGCAACCATTTGTATTGTTTCAGTATTATGAATATGTTTTACAATCAATGGTTACTGAAATAGTTTATTTAAACTAGCGTCTATTAGGGAAACTTCTTTCTCAATGAGATACAGTCGAACCCCTCTAAGCCGGACACAAACAAATAGTTAGTTCTACTTAGTTGTAATCGGGTGCATTGCCATTTATCTCCGCTGATTATGTATGTTCGTGATCGCAAAGCACCCACGCGTGTCTTGGAGTAGCTATATGTCTGTGTTACAGTACAACCTCTCTAAACCGGACAGAACAAATAGTTAGTTCTACTTAATTGTAATCGGGTGCATTGCCATTTATCTCAGCTGAGTATGTATGTTCGTGATCGCAAAGCACCCACGTGTGTCTTGGAGTTGTCATATGTCTGTTTTATAGTACAACTTCTCTAAACCGGACAGAAAAAATAGTTAGTTCGAGTTAATTGTAATCGGGTGCATGCCATTCATCTCCGCTGAGTATGTATGTTCGTGATCGCAAAACACCCAAGCGTGTCTTGGAGTAGTTGTCTGTCTGTTATACAGTAGAACCTCTCTAAACCGGACATTCTGAGGACCTCCCAGGGTATCCGGTTTAGAGAGGTTCCACTGTATAGTAGTATCATGATCATTTCACAACAAAAACATTTTTTTCTCGCAATTTTTGTTTCTGGTGCATGGGAAACAGAAAGAAGTTTAAGAGAGCGCGTGACAGTACACAGGTGGGACATGATGGAGCCGTTTCACTAAACTTCGTACGACTAAAATATTCGTAAGTGCAAAATTATGATAGTCTGTAAATTTCACATTAGTAATGTTTTCTTGTAAACGATTATTGTATTTACATATATTGAGCATAGGCTGCATATGCAGCGTATGCTCAATACATGTTAATACAGTCGAACCTCCCCGAACGGCCACCTCTCTACAACAGCCACCTCTCTGTAACAGCCACTATTTTATATCCCAAATGGATGATTTCCTCTATATCTAACCCTTACACTGCTGAGCATGAACATTGTAGTCTGATGTTGATTTTGCATTCTTTCTCAATAAAAACATGTTTTGACAGCATTTTAGAATCATTTCCATTGGAAATGATTCTAAAATGCTGTCAAAACATGTTTTTATTGAGAATTATTGAAGAAAATAAATAAACATCAGACGATAAAATTGTATTCAGCATTAACCTCCCTACAACAGCCACCTCTCTATAACAGCCAATTTTGCCTCTTCCCATGGGTGGCTGTTGTAGAGAGGTTGCACTGTACGTCAATTGAAATTTCTAGACGATTCTATATTTGCACTTACGAACATCTTAGTCGTACGAAGTTTAGTGAAACGGGCCATGGGCCGGTAGGGACAAGCCGTTTTCTAACCACTTCACCCTACCACACCATAATGTTGATGCTCTCCGTGTCCAGATTGTAGAGAGAATCAGTGACAATGCTACATGCTAGAGAGGAATTCTGGATCAAGAAGGTGAACGCAATTAACCCATTTGGCCTAAACAGGAAGTCTAGTTAGTTGTGTTCAGCGGGTACTGTCTGTAGGATATGGTATGTTGCTGGTTCTACTCTGATAATACGGGTATGGGGTCGTGTTCACTATGCTTTGTACGACGAACATGCTCGTACGAACATTATCGTGGTTGCACTTACTAGCTCCATGGTCGTGCGACATTTGGTAGAACGGGGCCCTGTAGGTTGTCTGTTTTGTATATGCAGGGTATATGGGTTATGCGAACAGTGTAGCGCCAGACCAGACTGTGTGGATGCGCAGGCTGATCAGACCCTGCACTGTTTACCATTATTTCAGTAATATCTTGTGTTTAGCTGTGACTGGAAGGATGGGATATATGGGTTGTGCGATCAGTGTAGAGCCGATCAGACTGCGCGGATGCGCAGGCTGATCTGGTTCTGCATTGTTTGCCATTCAGTCAGTAATAACCTGTCCCACTGCAAACATGCACTATACATGTATACCTATATCGGACTGCAGTAATGTGCTTAGTGATCAGGATCTGCACTGACCGCCTACGCCATAGGCCCCCGTTCACCATTCAACACTACATATAACCGTATATGTTTTCCATACTGTTATGTAGATTCACAAACATGCCGATGTATGTCTGGCGACCAATGTAGCAGTTGTGCAAGTGTTCAACTTATTATGCTATTGTATCTATACGGAGCCCCGCAGGCGACATAGAATTCTTTCTTTTTTAAATTCGTTCCCACGAAATAACAATACGTTCCCTCGAATTAACAATTCATTCCGACGAATTAACAATTCGTTCCCACAGGAACGAATGGTAATATCGTGGGAACGAATTGTTAATATCGTGGGAACGAATTGTTAATTCGAGGGAACGAATTGTTAAATTGAGGGAACTAATTCCTATTTGTGGGAACGAATCAATAAAAAAAATAATCCATGTCACCTGCGGGGCTCCGTAGATCTATACATATATTTGTATTATGTGGGTTTTCGCTGTGGATGACGCGGTTGGTATACGGTGTTGGCGCAGATCAGCATGCGCTCCCGCGCAGTCTTATCAGGGTCTGCAAGATTTCTAACATGTAGCTGGTCAGCTGCACAAAGGGCTAATATAATTGATATTCATGTCTTGATGTATCGACACCAAACTGTCTCAAGGCGGAGATATATTTAAGGGTCGGATTTCACTCTATTGTTGTTATATGCACATGCTAGCTATTATTATTTCTGCAAAAAACAGGAACACACTTTTACGACGTTTCGGCACAAGGCCTTTATCAAGGAATATTCTACGCAGTCTGATCAGGGTCTGCAGGATTTCTAACACGTCGCTTGTTAGCTGCGCAACCCTCTTGCTTTAACAGTAATTTTGTTTCCCGTATTATTTATCCAGTACGCCATCTTTTATAACATTATGGCGTCGTGATGCTCATGCAATGGCGTCACGACGTCATGACGTTATGAATCAACATAAACATTGTGAAATCTAAAATTGATGTCAATTAGCGCTTAGTATAAACTAATTCCTTGATAAAGGCCTTGTGCCGAAACGTCGGATATCGTATTATTGCGGAAAGTTTATTTATTATTGTAAAACAGAGAGACATCTAATCCAAGACACGAGTGGGTGCTTTGCGATCACGAACATACATACTCAGCGGAGATAAATGCAATGAACCCGATTACAATTAAGTAGAACTAACTTTGATTTGTGTCCGGTTTAGAGGGGTTCGACTGTATGTCATGTATTGTGCATGGAGCGAAAAACAACAGCAGCCTCGGAAATCCTACGCCTTTCCTAGCATTGCCTGACAAACTTGATATCAAAAGGCACTAGCCTGGAATTCTCTACTTCCCATCTGTCAGCCAGAATACGCGTGCTTTCCATCCAATTTGCATATTCTAATTTGCATATTCTAATTCGCATATTCAAAACGGTTGCTGAATTACTGCACATATGTTGCACATGCAGGACATTTTCATCTACAGAAAGCACTGGTATTTCACAGTGCGACAGCGTAAAGTGTTGTTTCACATCGAATTAGGCGCCGGATTCCTTGACGAATGCCCATTCAGCTGCATGCATAAGATACTGCATACACACATGTTAGTCTAGTAACCGGCGCCATAAATTTGCGCCGTTTACTAGACGGAAAAATGCGTTTATGCGATAGCTCTAAGTAGAGCTGAGTGGCACCCCTTCAGGAAACCGGTGCATCTCTCGACGTGAAACATTTTACGCCGGCGCGAAGTCACGGTGAAGCGCCGAGGAGAAGAAACTTGTCCCTTTTCTAACACAATAGGTGGCCCAACATTGCAAAAGGGACATTTGTGTATGACCACAGGTTCTTGAAGAACGGTTCATATTTCGTTGTGTTATGTGTTATTTCGGTATATCTGTACCCGATTTCATCAAAATTGCAAAGTATACTTTCCTAGCAAAGTATACTTTGAGGGAGAAATTTTCAATTTAAGGACAAATTTATTATTTTTTATTATACTGAATTTATTACATTATCACAGCCATTTTGGCTGTGATAATGTAATAAATTCAGTATAATAATTCTGCATACTTTTAATCATCAAATATATGCAGTGATTATTAGTTATATATGAAATAATGCATTCTGGGAAAAATAAATGATTACTCCCTCAAAGTATACTTTGCTAGAAAAGTATACTTTGCAATGTTGGTGAAATAGGCTACTGGTGGTTTGGGTGCATTGTTACCAACATAAAATTTACGTCACCTCCCGCGAGTTACACGAATAAATACGAATTTATTGACAGTATAAAATGGGTTCGGAACGGTGAATGTGTAGATAATTGACGATTTTTGTCGTGTGTAATGATGAGCATTAGTAGTTACACAAAACTATGCAAATTACCAAAAACCAACGAAATCCACCTAAATATACCCAAAATTCACCAAAATACCCATATGACACCAACATACTGACCATCTGTTCAAACAAACACATGTGGTTTGACCAGTCTATTGTCGTACAGCTCACATATCGAACCTGACTAAAGAAATGGGGCTTATGGGATTTGTGACGAGCTCCTGATCAAATAACTCACTCATATAGCCTGATAACAAAATTATTGTATACAACAGGCTCCAGTTTTGTTTGAGCAAATACAGTTGCTCAAAATATCGACCCCATAGCCATAAGGAGGGTTATGAAAAATTCAGACTGCACTTGACTATGAAAATTACTCAGCAATCACCAATGCAACTCACAGATTGAAGTCACTATGAAAATTGTCATAACATTCCGTTTTGAGACAAACAATAGTCATTATGAAAATTTCATAAACCGTACTATCACTATGAAAATTATCATAAGCCGTACAATCGATATCACTATGAAAAATTCATAAAATGTACTATCACTCTCACTATGAAAATGTTCATAAACCGTAATATCCCTCTCGCTATGAAAATTTTCTTAAGCCGTACAATCACTCTCACTATGAACATTTTCATAAACCGTAACATACCTCTCACTATTAAAATTTTAATAAACCTTAATAGGCCCTCTCACGATGAAAATTTGCATAAGCTGTACTATCCCTCTCACTATGAAAATTTTCTTAAGCCGTACAATCGCTCTCACTATGAAAGTTTTCATAAACCTTAACATGCTTCTCACTATGAAAATGTTCATAAACCGTAATATTCCCTCTCACTATGAAAATTTGCATAAGCCGTACTATCCCTCTCACTATGAAAATTTTTTTAAGCCGTACAATCGCTCTCACTATGAAAAGTTCATAAAATGTACGATCGCTCTCGCTATGAAAATTTTAATAAACCGTACAATCGCTCTTACTATGAAAATTTGCATCAACTGTAGCATCCCGCTCACTATGAAAATTTGCATAAACAGTAATATTCCCTCACTATGAACATTAAATTTTTCATAAAATGAATAAAATATCGAATATGAAAATTTTCCATGCGTAATATCATCTCACTAGAAAATTTTCAAAATATAATATAAACCTTCTCACATGAAAATTTTATAAACCGTTCCCTATTGCTCATATTGTAGCCGCTATGAAAATGTTCCTAACGTTTCCATTCTCAGCCAAACATTAGTCGCTATGAAAATTTGCATAATATTTCCGTTCTCTGACAATCATTAGTAACTATGAAAATGTTCATAAAAGTCACTATGAAAGCAAAAAGCACATGTATGTATATATACATGTAATGAGGTCAATATGAAAAGGTTCATACTATTATCGTTCTGAAACAAGCATTTGTCATTTGTCACTTTGAACTTGGTCATAAAATGCAGTTAGGTTTAACTAATTGTTCCTATTGACGGTTAATTTTCACAATGTTAATGTTCCAAAAATATGTCAAGTTAACGGACTCTCTGAATTTTACCATAACTGCGGCATGTGTAATACACATGAACTGACATGACTCTTACACCAAATAATCATGTTTAGACACACATTCTTGTTAAATAGTAGTTAGTTGGTTAGTGATTGAAACAACTATTGCAAGCAGAAATAGGAACATAAATGTGACTGTGACTGGCTACATTGGGTGTATGCGATTTATGTGTAGTTTTTGATCAAATATGACACAAGTTTTGGCTAATAACGATATGCAATGTATGTTGCTTCCAAAACATGACGGGCGTTTCATTCATGGAATAGCGAACGATGTAGACCCTGATCAGACTACACGGGTGTGCATACTATGCTGGTGGCCCGTTTTTCCAGTCTCATCCACAAATACAGTTGTTATACGCCAACAATGAATAAGTACTAAACCTGTTATTTTCAGACAGTCTAGACATACACGCAAGCTTTGTCAAGTAACAAAACAGGTCAGTGAACTCGAAACAGTTGGACATGGTGTTTTAATTTTCATGTATACACACGTGTCGTTACCAACTATCATTTGTCTTCCTTACGCATCAGGAATCATAAAAAAACGTTCGTTCCATCAAATAGATTAACGTATTCCTGTAGTGTCATATTCTCTGAAAATATAAACAAACGAGCTAAAAGGTGACAATACTATATATATATATATGGTATGGAAAACAAAATCGTTCAACAGTGCTAATAAAAATGGAAAAAAATGAAATCCCAAGCGCTTTCGGCTGTTAGGCCTTCATCAGGGGTGTATAAACGTAAAAAGAAAAAAACTAAAATCAAATCAATAAAGCAGTAATTTATTAATAGACAACTACACAGTAAAGTGTTAATCTATTAAATGAAACATGTGACTGGTAATATATGATGCTGTGGACAATGGACTATGTCGGTTCGTCTGTAGAATGGCTGAGCGATATTTAACATCGCTATGATTTTTATAGAATGCGATTTGTACCCGGAAGTGGGATGCAACCATGTTCTTCAATTGTAATTTAACAGCGTAATGATTAAAATTGCGCTCTGGTCTAAAACTTTCTGAGTCTGATTGCATTAGTCGTCTTTGTTAATGTCATGGGGGCATTTTGTGTCCAGTCTATTGATCCAGTACTGTTCACGCTTCTTTCTCATGTCGTCGTTCCATGACTCATTATGTTCGACCCCCACCAATAACATGTCCTTGAACGTATGTTGTTCCAGAGCGAAGTGTTCTGAAGCTGGTGATCTGGCAAACTTGAGCGTTTTCCAGTCTGATCGATGTAAGTTTATACGCAGACTGAGTGCATTTTTGGTCTCACCCACATATTGCATTTGGCAAATGTTGCATGTCATCAAGTAGATAAGATTCTTGGTTTTGCAGTCGATGCGCTGTTTGCAGTGATCAACTCGTGTGTACGTTCGCTCTGGAAGGCGGTCCTTTGGCTCATGTGTTGGCAAGTCTGACAACGTTTCGTGCCGCATGGTCCAGAGCTGTTGCTGTGCTCGGTTAAGTTGTCGTCCACTGGCCTGATCTTTGCATTGACCAGGATGTCACGGAGGCTTTTGGGGCGTCGCAGAGCCAGTAGTGGCTTTTCAGGTAGAATGCGGCTGAGATGTTCAGACGATTCCACTATGGGCCAGTATCTCTGGAATATGTCTCGAATGTCTGGTAGACTGGGGTGATACGTTACCACAAATGGCACTACAGTATTTTCTCGTCTGTTTTGGATTTGTAGTTAGCCAGAATCGGACCTGTCAATGGCTCTGACTTTATCTATTGACCGGTTTACCACGGCTGACTTGTAGCCACGCTTGCATAGGTGCGACGTAAGCTCTTTTGCTCTGAGTTCAAACGTCTCCGACTTGGAGCATATGCGTCGTATGCGCAGTGCCAGACTGTATGGAACATTGCGCGAGCAGTGTGGTGGATGGCAGCTGGACGGTAAAAGGTACTGGTGCGTGTCTGATATTTTACAGTACAGGTCAGTGACAATATTGTTCGATTCGATTGTCGACTGTGTGTCAAGGAACACATGCTTGTCATTCGATATCTCAGCAGTGAACTTGATGGTCGCGTGAAAGTCATTTGCCTTCTGAATGAATTCTTCCAGTGAACTGCTGCCTGTGTGTCCATTTCATATCGATGTCGTCAATGAACCTGAGCCATGTGTATGGTTTGAGTGAAACGCTACTGAGCAGGCGGCTCTCAAGTTTACCCATGAAGATGTTGGCATAAGTAGGTGCCATTTTTGTCCCCATTGCAGTTCCTTGAATTTGCAGGTAGTGATTGCCATTGAATATGAAATTGTTGCACTTCAATATCAACTCCAGCAGAGTAACGAGGTGTTCTGTCGGAGGGCGTTTGTGGTTCCTGCTATCCCATACTTCGCGGCAAGCTTCTATACCTTCTGCGTGTGGTATATTGGTGTAAAGGGATGTGACATCCATGGTGGCCAATAGCGTATCATCCAGCAGAGGGTTAGCCTCCTCTAAACGACGTAGGTAGTCAGTCGTATCTTTCAGGTAAGAGGGTAGCTGCTGAACGTGAGGGCGCAGATGCCAGTCGACAAATTCCGATATGTGTTCGGTAGGGTGGCTATTTGCAGAGACAATATATGACAAACATTACGTCACAAGTCATGATCGGAAACAGTGAAAACTAGAAAGAAAGTCCCAAATAACAAAGGAATTGCCCCTTAAATACAGAACCCATATGGAATTCATCACACGCAAATGACGTCCACCTTACATTATGTATACATGTAAGTACGATTATCATAATACTTGCGTAACAGTACTGCCCTAGCCCGGTAAGGGAATACCATTGGAGGGGGGTGGGTCATGAAGATAACGATAATTGGTTGTATCGCTTTATACGAGTTAGGCCCGACGCCTGCTGTGGGCAAACGCCCTGGCCAGACTTATCTCCCTGGTTCCTCTCACCTCTTTACGCTCCCTGCTCTTTCTCCCGCTTACTCGAAAATATATATATGTGTTGTCTTCCAGCTACTATCGTGGACCGAATGATCGAAACATAATAAAAAACCCGCGCAAGAAAAATTTGACAGCTCATGCAAAGTGTTAGTGAGCTATTTTTATATAGGCCAATCAAACTGCCGGTTAGCATAAATATCTACCAATCAGAAATTAGGTTATATAATGATATTGGGCTATACCTACGGCTGTTGAGAAATTTCGCCCCCAAAAGAGTTCGGACCAATATTGGCTAATATAACGGGATTTAGGAGACGGTCAATATAATGTCGTTCTGTCATGTCATGTCATGTCAAGTTAGAAGCGTGCCGCTATCTGCAATACGTTTCGCATTAATCTGCAAACACTGAAACATATGTTAAAATAGCAAGAGCATGAATACAATGTGGTTAAAATATAAAAGAGCACATAAATATCATCCGGCCACACTTGTATGTAGGGTTGGTAAGCACAACTAAATAACGTATACATGCCTGAGTAAAGTCCAGAGTTCCGCAGTCAAAACGGAAAGCGAGATATACCGCCGAAATTATAGGCATGGTCTAGTCTGACCAAAGTGCCAGTCAGGGTCGGTTATCTAATTAATGGGTTCATACGTTCAATCAGCCAATCAGATGTTCCATAATATTCGCGGCAAAAACGATGGGGGCGGGATTAAATGATGCGCTGGTATTCATGTCTGGATGCATGACAAACCCTTACAATGTGGAATTCCACTTTGTCGTCTGCCTTTTAATTGTATATGTATGTAGTTTACAGTATGGATACATGTAGGTACGATTATCATAATACTTGTATGTAGGGTCGGCCCTAAGCAAAACTAAATAACGTATACATGCCTGAGTAAAATCTAGTGTTCCGCATTCAAAACGGAAAGCGAGACATACCGGCGAAATGTGCCAGTCAGGGTCGGTTATCTAATTAATGGGTTCATACGTCCAGTCAGCCAATCAGATGCTCCATAATATTCGCGATGGGGGCGGGATTAAATGCTGCGCGGGTCTGACTTTTAATGTTAGTTTTACACCGGTCTCGGTGGCATATCGTGTTTGGACTGTGTGTTCGTGTGTCCGTCCGTCACAAATTCGCTGGTGTTTCGAAAATAAATCTGCCCCCCTGTGGAATTCGTGTGCCCACAGGCCACATTTTCTTCTACGTAATGAAAACCTGTTTTGTAAACACCTGATAATTGTCTCTAATGTAGACAATTATCACGTGCTGTCCAACATGTGCATTGTTAAAACATGTCTGAAAAACATAAAAGCAGACGATAATCTCCGGCTTTGGCCTTTTAAGAGATAATTATAAGTTTAATCTGTTTCACTAAATGTAAAGGCTTTGATTTAACGACGGCACTGGCTCGATGACCTTGCATGTCGGGACCGACTATTTAAGTCCCCATCCGTTAATCTGTTTCACTACAAGACACGTGTATGTAAATACGTGTAATGGGGTAATGGATTGTACAATTGTTATATTAATACTTCTTTCTGAAACATACAGTACATTTCTATTTACATAACGTTTACATATTATTGCACAATACATGGATCCAACAAACCCCTAGTGAAATATTGCAGTTCACAATATTCGGGGCTCTTCCTTTCACGGATAAATACAACCACATGCGGAGAATGCAATGCAAAGGAGACGATTATCATGAACCGAACATGTTCGCACAGTAGTTCACCTAACTGTTGATCGAGTGAAATGACAGATTGAACCAAAAATCATTCTGTGATAAATAGACGTACATATATGTACTAAACTCTATTTACAAACATACACTATTAATTATGAGTACATAATTATAATTTAATTTAATTACACTGCATTACATAAGCGTTATGACGGAGGAGTCCTTCCAAATATGCGTTTGTTTCATTTCTACTTCGTTGAGAGTGACCTAACAATCTTGCTAATACACCCTGTATGTAAGTTTATGGTAATAGCTTTGTGTTATATTGTAGAATTGTTTCTCAATGACAATGTAATAGCGAATTATGAACGTCAACGCCCTGCATGTTTTCCCTATATGTGAGTGCGCGAAAAGTAAATACAATTACTCAATTGTTTACCGTTGACCGTGGTGTAGCCATATAGTGCATCATGTGCAGCTAATACAAAATATGACATTAACTTACCGTGATATGGTCCAAAAACGTTTATACAAGTACATGTAATCAACGGATCGTCATGTCACCGTCACACTGCACCGGCAATCATACCTAGCGGATAATTATAATGTCACCAGTAAATTGAATTACAATGGTACCACATGTATTATAATTATCATGAGAGTATTCTAATAATTCCAGTGCGTCAGATAACCACATGGAGGGATTCTCATGTGCAGTACTCCATGACTAAAAGTATTAAAATCAGTGCATTCACTTATGAAACAAAACATGATAAAACAAATCATATGTGCACCACATTCATCGGATCCCCAAATACAATAACACACGTTTATGTCAGAATGCAATTATGCGTATACAACAAATGCGCAGGCTGTATACTTGGTTATGCTGTTGCTGATATATAATTGTCACGGTAGACCTCATTTTTGCACTGCTGTGCTCCTGTCGAAAATCAGTCCGTTCATGGAAGAAGGTAGCAGACAACATTTGCAACCAGTGTAGCCCTGGATCAGGTTAGATAAATAGATAGATAAATATATATTTATTCTTTTTTATAGACATGATAGAGGATGACTCGGTTGGTCGGAACCAATCTTCCCCGAGGCCCTCTTAAGACGTGCATATACATACATAAATATACAATACTTGTTGCAATGATGACATGGTGTATGCATACGTGAATTTAACATGAAGAAACAATAATGATGAGCCATGACGAAAAATGATACCTGATTCCCTAAAGTCCCATATTAGACTGCGCATCGGTGCAGCAGCTTGATCTGGGTCAAATTCGTTTATTTCTCAGTGATAATTTCAGTGTTTGCTATAAGATGCTTAATTGGTTCTCGTCCGTCTGATATAGGGTTACACGGTCGCTAAGCTCCACAAGACCAATTGTATCATGGCAAATCAAACACACGGTCATTATGAACTATATATGAGCCGCGTCGCGAGAAAACCTCTCTTCGGGAGTCTGACGACGTCACAAGATATGACGTCGTGAACTTAGCTGACGTAATTTCCGCTGAGATTTGCATGTTGCACTCTGACTTCGAAGTTCAGTTGCTTGTTTGAGAACTATATGCTACGATACTCGCTCAATGCAAGGCGAGTTGACTCTCCAAATAACAAAATGCTACCGTAACACTCACAAAACAAACACAAGGCGGTGTACCAAGCTGATATTGTGGTAACAAATGTCTGCAAACATGTTAGAGCGGGGTCGGGTCTGACCGGCCGTCGGCACTAACGAGCCCCCCATCAGTAAACAAGTTTAAACCTAAGTTGATATATTATATTGCGCATGTGTCGTAAGTTCATTTCCCCGTGAGTTTTAAATTTGCGACAATCTGTGCAGATATTATTGCCAATACTAATTAAATCGTTTTCCATAAAACAACATCTGCAAACCAAGACTTGCATAAATATGAGTTATCACATTGAATGTACGTAACACATTGCTGTATACATGTATACATGAATGTACGAAACACATTATTGTATACATACATGAATGCAGATTTATGCAGAGTGTGTCTACATATCTGCATATTGGAATACCGATATAGTAAGTTAAGGCTTGCCACATTCAAATGAAGGTGGTTTTCTACAATTATTATTGGGTTAAATGTATTGTAATTTTGAAATTTGCGGAGTATATCAGAAAATGATAGGTCGAAAAATATGTTTAAACATGTTTTCCGACCTATCATTTTCTGATATACGCCGCAAATTTCAAAATTACAATGCGGTTAACCTATTTCTAATGCACTCCTTTACTGTTTTACTAAGTTTATCGAGTCTCGTTGGAAAATCGTACCGGATTGCAAGCTGGTTGAGCAGGTCATACCGGACGGATCACACAAGTAATATTTTCTAC
This sequence comes from Conchocele bisecta, assembly GCA_029237695.1. Classification (NCBI taxonomy): domain Eukaryota; kingdom Metazoa; phylum Mollusca; class Bivalvia; order Lucinida; family Thyasiridae; genus Conchocele; species Conchocele bisecta. The sequence goes on from CM055277.1 coordinate 9,088,217, forward strand.
GAAGAAAATAGTTTCAACAGAATTACAAGATATTAGCGATTTTTGCATGAATGTATATACGTTTATGTTGCTGATTTCATTATTTTTTGAATAATAAACATGGTAAAAGCAATAAGAGAATTATAATTGCCTTAATTACTACTTTACGTATTTAATGTCACTCCAGTGCAACAATATTTCAATGACGGCCACCTGTTAAACTTCCCTGATGTTGATACATATTTTGATAACTCGTCTAATCATGGTATGAGCCGCTTCGCGAGAAAACCTGTCGTCAGGAGTCTGACGACGTCACAAGATATGACGCCGTGAACTTAGCTGACGTAATTTCCGCTGAGAATTGCATGTTGCACTCCCAAAACAAACACAAGGCGGTGTACATGGTGTAACAAGCTGATATTGCGATAACAAGTGCCTGCAAAAATGTTAGAGCGGGGTCGGGTCTGACCGGCCGTCGGCACTAACCGCCCGCCCATCAGTAAACACGTTTAAACCTAAGTTGATATCTATATTGCGCATTTGCCGAAAGTTAATTTCCTTGTGAGTTTTAAATTTGCGACAAACAATGCAGAGAGTATTGCCAATACGAATTAAATCGTTTTCTATAGAACAACATATGTAGACGAAGACTTGCATAACAAATATAATGCAATATGTACGTAACACATTGTTGTATATATGAATGCAGATTTATCCGAACATTGGAACGCCGATATTGTAAGTTAAGGCTTGTCACATTCAAATGAAGGTTAGCGTGACATAGACTGCAAACATACAGGTGGCCAATACGAATCAAATCGTTTTCTATAGAACAACAACTGTAGACGAAGACTTGCATAATAAATATTATGCAATATGTACGTAACACACTGTTGTATATATGAATGCAGACTTATCCGAACATTGGAACACCGATATTGTAAGTTAAGGCTTGTCACATTCAAATGAAGGTTAGCGTGACATAGACAGCAAACTTACAGGTGGCCGAGTACAGCCGACATGAAAAATACCTAGTCGGCTGTATTCGGCCGAGAAACACCACCCATATTTTCTTTTAATTTGAATAAGCGTGATGTCAGATCAACGGTTTTCCGGAAAAAAAACAATATTTGCCGATTCGTCTTAGACAGAGTACATTCAATTACATTATCTGTACATTATATGTGGAGGAATATAGTTTTATTTTGTCTGTCCGTTCGTTTCGTCCGTCCGTATGTGTAACTATGCATTTTGTGTCTCACCCACTTTAGATAGTGGAAATGGAAACATTGCGGTTTCCCGCGGTATCCGCACTTCAGCGATTCAAAATTGCTTCTGTAGTTGATGAGATAGTTAGGAAAATGTAATAGAACGTGGGCTTAATTGGCAGGTGGGCTTAATTGATGTGTGCCTTCCTTATAATGTGTGTAGATGCGCAAAGTGAATTTTGATTTTTGATTCGACCTCCCGGTCATAGAGTATCTCACCATTTCCGACTTAGCATATGGGAAAGTGTGTGTATATTGCAATGGCGCACCATCGACTGTGCACTAATTTTAATGTAAGTTAAAGGTACATGTACATGCCTACTCAGTAGGCACAAACAATTCTTTATAGTATTTAAATAAGACGATTAATTGTGTCACCATTCCACCAGTGCTAAAAAATTAGGAGTGCCCGCTATACAGATATAATCATTTGGTAATATTTATTTTAATCATAGTGACTCGCGGTGGTATTAGGCTATTTTCATATGCAAATGAGGCATGACATTTTTTAATTATTTATACTAATTAAATGCGTCACCTGAACAAAATAATATTTCGACAGATTATAAAGTATGATCATTACACATTAACAAACAAATACAGAGAATAAATAGTAATGTCCGTTAACATTTTAAGAAAACACTATTATCGCCCCTGATATCAGTGTTGACATTTACGTCTGATATAAATTGTATAGTAATGCCAATCAGTATGTGGGGTTTTATGGTGAATGAATGTTTATTTTGCCTGAAAATGTTATATCTACAGAATATACAAAACTCTCTATAAAGAACAGTGTGTGCCTACTGAGTGGGCATGTACCTTTAATGTTGAACGTATTGTCCTCCCCATTTACAGGTGTATTCCCATCTATATTTGCTGAACTGTCGTATAAGCCCCAATGAACCAACCAGTTAATCAATACAGAAATGACATACCTGGACAGTAAATATTGCTGTCTGTTTCATATACTTCTGTGGTTTTCTACAATTATAAATTATTACAACGCTCAGTAAACAGGACGTCAAAAAGAAGAAACCGGCATACCGAATCCGCCGTACACGCACACGTTTATACTTGCTGGTACATGAACTTGCCAGTTTGTCTTTGTCGCTTTTCACTTTCATGTATTACCAAAAATATCAAGCTCACCCGTCTATACATTCATTATTCAATGCCAAACATGCTTTAGTTTGTCAACTTGCAAACTGTTGTAAATGTTGGCATATGTGTACCGGTAAATACGTAGATACTGTAACGTCGTTTTGACGTCGTTTGACGTCGCTTTTACGTGACGTCTCCTTTGCTCAAACGACCTGAAGAGTCGTGTTGTATAAAATCTTAATGAATATTGCAGATATCATGATCAAATAAAAAGCATTCATCATACAAATACCAGTGTCATAGTAACAAAATGTCAATTTGACCAAATATTTCCCGAAGACAGGTTTTCTCGCGACGCGGCTCATATCATACATCGTAATTTCGTGATTAGTGACGCTTAGGGGGGGTTGGGGGAGGCACAATTAACAATTTTATATTAATAGATAATACTGCTACTTCAGCTGCTATCGACCTTTCACCCAGTTAAGACAATTACGGGGAAATGTATTTAACGACGTGGAACGTCTTATGTCGATTGGAATACTATTCCAGATCAGCTCGCCTGAGTATGAAAAGCTGTTTTTAAATAGATTACTTTCAGGTTTGGGAACTTCATAATTCATATCTGTTCCAGACCTTAACCAAACGCGTATTTTGCATGTGATTAGTGCGCATTTCAAATAATTCACATAAATATGGGGGAGGGGGTGCACTGGGGTGCATCTCATCAGGGTTTATCATGTTTGTAAATGTCCCGGAACAGACAATAATACACAGACAATACGCATACACTGATCACAAACATGCGACATATGATATTAGTGTATTATCGTGTACCATTAGCGAAACAAACCAATTGTATGTATACCATTGACTATTTTAATTTCACCATTTTATGCCAAAATATAAATGTACGTTGTCGGGGTTGTTATGAAAATAAATGATCAGAAACGAGCAATGTTGAGTAGCATGTGAGCTGGTGGTGTCGGCAGCCCAGTTCGCGTATTGACCCGATACATGTTTTTCTTTTTTGTGTTAGTATATCGTTTACCGAGATTGTACATGCATGTACATGTATGTACAGTAGATATGTGCTAGTATATGGATAAAATGCTATGTAACGCTAGTGTGAAGGTTCAAAGACGTACATGTATGTCAACATATTATTCGTTTCATTGACGCAGTCCGATCATAATATACATGTACACTGATAGCCATTCAGTCAGTGAATTATAGTGATTTTACTGCAGCCTATGAGAATATTGCAGAGTGGTCGGGAATCCCGATCATTAGTTGCAATTGTCATAATTTTAAGGTTTTTTTGTCAACCAGCTGCCAAGTGGCCATTACTTTACTCGTGTAGGATAAACGTTATAATGTGGCGTATGGGGCTCATACATGCGTTTTGCAACCAGTGTAGATCAAGATCAGCCTGTACATCCGTACAGTCTGATCAAGATCTGCACTGTTCTGCATTACATCTATGAAACACCCATCATGCTGCTATCAAGCATTATGTATATTTTAATGCTATATGGGTGTGCTATTTGATCAAGATCTACACTAGTCACAAATGCCTGAAGCCCAATTTCTCGAGTCACAGCCAAATATTTATTATCGTAATTATAAAACCGACAGCATTTATGTTGCAATATGGGTTAATTCGAAATGAAAACATACATATATTATAAATACATGTTATTTAAATAATTTATAGGTTCCGTGAAATACGAATATTGTTTTTTGTTCATTAACACAGCATAAATCAGTTTACTGAATTCCAATTTGAGTACAATGGTGTGGCCCACAGGGGCGTATAAAGTCATTAATTACCCAACTACAGTGTACATATTTTGTTATTTCACTACATGCTGATTCGTTGCACATATTAAATCCGATGAGCCTGGATTCGCACCTACATGTACTTACTAAAACCACCTACAGCGGCGGGAACAATAACCCATCAGGTAAGTCCCGGGTAGTACCGGCCTTTTCCGGGAAGTACCGGCTTTTAGGGGTCGCCTGTGTCACAGGTGGAAGACTCGGACCTAGGACCCAATAATTGACTCATTTAGAAAACGTTACCCCGCCCACCCATTTCCATACACTATATCTTACAGACTTTAAAACGCTGTACAATGATGTATAGTGTATAGAAATGGGTGGGTGAGGTAACGTTTTCCAAATGAGCCAAGTATCGAGTTCTAGGTCCGAGTCTTGCAAATGTGGCCTGTGTGTGAATGAATTTATTCTCATAAGGTTGTCAAAGCTGGAAATCGTTGTTGATCAGTGTGCATACTTCTAACGAACGATATGTACATGTATTGCCGACAACGATCTAAGCAACATCCAGCTCTAAGCAGTGGAGCATGCAATACCCCAGAGACGTAATTATACCCCGGTATGAAATCCTTACAGCAATTCAAAATGGTCAGCTGGTCAGTCATATTGTAAATGATGGACTCACAATCCATTGGTTGAAAACTGACCTGACAGAGCTTACAGCGATCAGTCTTATTACGAACTATACACTGTTTGCTAACCAGACACTTAATAACATTTTCTGCCGTCCGTAAAAACCTATATGTCTGAACTGAGTTTGTCCTTCCTATGTTCATAGTGAGACTGTGCGGGGTGCACGCTGATCAGGATTTACGCTGGACACAAGGGCAAACACTTCATAGGTGTCATATTACGTCACCTACGCTGTGTAAACTATATTTGTATGGGATCACTGTCTATAACAATAATAGAACCATTTGAACCTATTCTCTGTTCTCTTATTTAAAAACGTCATAGTGCAAAAACACATCACAAACCATTTTATTGTTTTAAGGAATTAAGAGATCTCATATTAATATCGATCAATATCATGTTTCAACTGTGTCAACCCCACAAACAACCCAACCCACCCCACACATGTACACCCGTACTCCTACCAACAATCTACATACTCTTCCTTTCAATTAGCCACCACACATTATTCTCACCAAATGTCTAAAACAATCATATGTTATGGTATTGAACATATCTCCACATCAAAATATTAGCAATACATAAACTATTCATTTCGTGAACACTGTTCAAAGCATATGCCTTATTTTTTCACAAAGTTATCACAAACGAAATGTTCCTCACCATTACCCTTTAATTAACTCAATGTTCCGTACTTTACATGTATATATCAACCCAGAAAGTGTTACACCTGCATACATGTACAAGGTATAAGACTATATTATCACTACTTGATTATCATATACATGTAATAAACCGCCCGCTCTAATGAATGGAAACTGTGCGTCCTCGGTTGTCAGATCATTTCGTTTGTGAAACACAGTCACTTTTTATGCTTGCACATGTTTGTGTATATGAGTGGATATTATGTGTATGTTTGTATGCGATTGGCTTTGTTTATGGATATATGCCACTCGTTCCGCCGTGCTACATTTGTATATCCATATACAAATCAATGACCTATAAATAGTTCGTTTCCACGCCGCGTAGTAACGTATTATTATGGATGTGATTGGGGAAATGGGGCTCATGGGTTTTGCGACTAGTGCTGACCCAGATCATCCCGTGCACCCGTACAGTCTGGTCATGTTATGATATATTCGCCATTACAGAAATGAAACACCCGCACTGCTTCTAGCAAGCAATATAAATCGTGAGCAGGCTACTGGAGTGTGGTATTGATCATAGCTGTACTGGTCACAACTCCCATAAACCCCATTTATCCAGTCGCAGCCACATATTAAGACCTCACCATTGCGTACGTGATGTAGAGAGGAAACTAAGTTTCTTAATTTCGAATTTACGCGACGTAGAAACGAAACGTTTATTGTTTGTCCCAAACAAAATACTTTTTAGTGCTTCCTTCTTGATATTTTACCAATCCATCCCTTGCTCTAATGTTTGTCTAGCATGCCCTTCAACAGCCATCACACTCAGACCACATCTAACCCCAAGGTCAAGGTAATCATTTACCTTAACAGTGGGGCAAATTCCTTTTATTTTGTGTTTCCATTAACACAGCTTATTGATATTCGTTAAATAAAAACACCACTAGGCGCGCTTTGTTGTCTTCTGACAAACTGTTGTTACCAAATATATTTATACGCTTTTATTTATGATGCGCCAGAGACGATGCATGTATCGAGAATGATGAAATAATACACAAGTTGTTGAGGCTTAGCGGGAGTAAACTTTCCTTTTCCTTTTTCCTTCTCAGTATAGTTTACATATACATGTACAGTCGAAACCTGTGTTAACGACCACCTGTGAGTAGCGACCACCTGTCCACAACGACCAGTTAAAACCCCCCCCCCCCCCGTCCAATTTGTTCTTTAAAAGACCTTGGAATAACGACCACGTCCGAACAACGACCAGCGACCAGCGATTTTCGTTCCCACGCGGCATTTTTTACTGCAAACAGCGACCATTAGCGACCATTAGCGACCAAGTCATGTTTTGTCGGCAAAAAAAAATAACATCGCAATCGCCGATTATCCTTTCATCACAAAACTCGGCGACATTTTTCAATGAAAAATATTGCATAACTCCATTAACGGTTATTCCCGATATGTATTCCGTGTCGTGTATTCCAATAGGCATAATGCAATTCTGCGCAAGTCATAAAACTCGATCATTAGCTGGCAAACTGTGTTTACACGATGCTGATTCGTCTACAGTGACAAGACTAAGACTTCAAACACACGGCGCGTGTCGAGTGTAAATTTCACACATCGGGGCACAAGGCCATATCAAAGATCAATACACGCGGTTGCTGACATCAGTCACGTAGTCCACACTAGACTGGTACCTGTCTGATGCTCAGCATATATAGCGTTATTCCTAGCGACCGTGGTACCAGTCTAAAGTGACACGACAAACGTGTTTATATGAATTGGGTCTCGATCTCCGACAAATCCCGGCTTATTGCATTAGCGACCAGACCAGGCAGTGGATTCGCGTAGTCTGCCCGTGGTTTACATGGTTTACAGTGCTCGCGAATCTCTAATTAAAAACATCAGTAATTACGTCAGCGGACATTGCCAATTCGTCATAGGCGCTTAAAGATTCGGGCTTGACCAGGATAGTATATCAGTACATTGGACAGAAAGCAAATAAGCCGGGTGTTCTCTCCTGATTTGGACACCTAGCTCGTGTGGGTTACTGACGCATTCAATGAAATATTTTTTGTTACAAAAAAAAACTCGCGGTTTTTCACAGGCCGCGCCACATAGGCTATCGTTTTAATACAGACTATATGACCGTTATTAATTTCAACTGGTGGTGTGAAATACTAATGGTCATGCTAAATTAAACCACTTGCATGTAATTACGACAAGCTATTAAATGGTGCACCAAAGCGGGCCGCGAGATATACTTATCGTGAAGATAATTACTCCCCTTTGTATATAATTTCCAAAGCGAGGCTGGGTTCAGAACACTAACAACAAGATGACAAAACAACATAAATTGACTATTTTAGCCATTTTCGTGCAATTTTTAATTGATGAAAAGCATGCATATATATTACAATAGAATGCTAAAGACATGGCCGACTTTGTTGTGAAACTGGGTAAATGTTCGACCCTTGGAACAACGACCACCTGTCAACAACGACCACTTTGGCCACTTCCCTTTGCCGGTCGTTGTTCACAGGTTCGACTGTATATATAGTCTTTTCGGTAACATCTGGGAATAATATTTCTAGTTTGCATATTAACACACTGAAATTACCCTGCGAGTTTTGGAACCGGTACGACGGTTCTGATGGCCATTACATCAACGACTTACATGTAGCCACCGCAGCTGCACAATCGAGGTAGCTAGACCATGATAAACTGACATCAACACGTAGTTCCGCAAAACGCGGCATGTTTATACTATCCTGTAAGAACTTGCATAAGAGTGTCACATAAATCGTGCCAACACGTAGCAGGGTTCCCGAATTGCGCGATGGCTTATCCGCGCGAGTCAATATGACTTAAAGGCCGTGGCTGAAAATACTCAATAAATATCTTGGGGCATCATTATTCTTGAATTAAACAGCACTGCTGAAACATTTAGGGAACATTATCAGTATGCATGGGTTTAAATGCAGGACAGGTGTGATTACGATCTGACACTCCTTAGGTAAACCGTTATAATGGTAGTTAATTAGTGTGAATGGACCCCAACAGACTGGACATGCCACCTGTAATGGCTATCTGAAAAGCCATCTGGTTAGTGGCTGTACCAAGCAAGTCATTCTTCTGATAGCCAGCATATAAAATGTTTATTATTGCACCAGAGCACATGTATTATGCCATCAAACATTTAACAATGGAAATTGGCTTGAATATATTCCATACCAATCAAATGAACAGATCAATGTAGTCAAATGCCCTAAAGCATAGGCATTTGGGGTGGGGGTTGCGGAGGGGGGGTGCTATTGTTGCTCGTTTCTGTGTTCTCATGCTGCCAGTATAGACCAATCTCTGTTACGCTAGTATATCTGCATATTTCAGTATTATCATAATATATGCAGGAATAAAAGTCAAAAGCCATGTATTTGCATCGCTTTAACCCTTCAAATGCAGGAAGCGAAAATTGTCGTCTGCTGCTGTTCTATATATTTTCTTCTTTATCAGTAAAGCCATGGTTTGTCAGCACTTTAGAATCATTATACCTCCGCAACAAGCTGTGTATGTGGGGAGGGGTGGGGGGCTGGATTCAGGTTGTCTGTCTGTCCGTTCATCCGTCACTAAACTTAACATCAGAGAAATATGTTCTAACTTCCATTTCCTTCATAGAACATTCTTAATATTTCACGCATGCATTCCTCTAAGGGTCTATACATGCACGACCGTCCAACTCCTGCTGATCCTGAGGTCAAGGTCACATACTTAGTCTCTTCACAAAACTTAACATCGGTGAAATCTGTTATAACCTTTATTTCCTTCATCGTAAATTCTTAATATGTCACACATGCATTTCTCTAAAACTTAACATCGGAGAAATCATGCTATGACAAATCCATGACCGTGTCGCCCCCGCTAAGCACAGGGTCAAGGTCACAGACCCACAGACTACAAATGACATTTAGGGGCACCTGGGCCCATGCGGGGGTATTCCGTAAGCATCGCTTACTGCCAAATCTAGTTTACATTGAATATTCTGCCAAAGAATGTTTTTGAGGAGAAATATGAAAATTAGAAAATAAACAGCAGACAACAAAAATTAATTCAGCAATGTAATGGGTTAATGCTGTTAAGTTTATATAACTACATACTTATTATATAATAGACGCACCATGAAATTACCAGTCCAAACTATGGAGATTATGTTTGTATTTCACCCCTAAGTAACTGGAATGTTTTTTGATATGTTAATTTTGCAACTAATCCAATTGTCACAAAATGATTTTCAGAATAGTCCATTTATGAAAAGGGGGTGTTTTTGTTGCAAAAAATATGAAAATTACTTGCAAAAAGTGCAGACCCTGATGAGACGGCTCATCTGGATCCACACGTTTTGCCAATACCACTATACAGGCGGTGTTGAAAGGATTAAATGGAGAAATTCTTACGAACGTTTCAATTTAAATAGATGGCCAAGTGTTTCAGCGATCTTGCGACAGTCAAAAAGAGCAAGGTCGTGCTAATGGAAGGTCATTCGTTTCTGATCACTGACTCAGGCTAGTGGCTATACTGTTAGATCTCAAACCATTGGACTTGACCCATAGTTTGCGAAAAGTAGGTAATTGTCACGCGAATGCCATTGCAGTGTTTTCGATTACAGTTCGGATCCAATGCACATATACATATCCCATACGAATACATGTACTTTGTACATCTACATGTACATGCAAGTGGACGGCTGTTTGACAAAAATGGGTCTTACAAATAGTATTTATTTGCCATTAGTTCATAATACAAATCTAACGACAAGGACGACGCCAACGGCATGTATCCCATCGCTGTGGTGGCTGGATCACAAACATGCACATTGATACGGTAAAAAGGTTGTAGGAGAATAGGAGGAATGCGCATGCATCTATAGAAAGATAATATGGATAAGGACAAAGATAACGTAATATGATAGACAAGATATAATGGGAAGTTTCAAGTGAATCACTCGTATGGTAGAGCTTATCGAAGATAATGTTACTGAAGTGGGATCGTACTGAAGTGGATGGATGATAATAAACATGCACATGAACGGTTTGAAAGCCAATTAGTTGTACGTAAGAAGTAGGAGAATGGAGAAACGTTGCACATCTACAGATAACAAAGTTAATGTTATTGACCTTGGCATGGCTGGAGGCAGAATGTGGTGGGCGATGGATAAATGATGAATAACAGCACATAATTATCTCAATTGTACTAGTTATAGACAATGGTATTGACATACATGAAATATAATGAACTAAGATGATAATAAACATGAAGTTTCAAGCCAATTGGTCGTAGATCAAACAAGTTATCATGAGAATGGAGAAACGCGCAAGCATAGACTGGACGTACATTTATAAGTTATTTGACCTTGACCTTGGACATGGGAGAGAATGGGTGGGGCAGGGAATATGAAAGTATGGATGATAATGAACATGTACATGAAGTTTCAAGCCCAATACGAGGATTAGGTAATACAGTACAGAAGTTATATGCGAATGTAAAACGTGACGGACAGACAGACGGGCGGATATACACACTGCGGTATATTTGCAAACCCATTTCTTGTCTAAATAGTGTTTCTGTGCACCTGGGTGCCACTCACGACAAAATGTTGCACAATTACCTCTTGTACACACGAATTTATCTACAAGTATACCTGGTTGAAGTTTGACGGACAGACGGACGGACAGCTTTTGCATCTCATTTTCGCTATGCGATAGAATAATAACTTGTCCGATGCATGCCACAAATTGCCACTGATAGTGACATATCAAGAAGTACACGCAGTGGGCATAGGGGAGTCGGGAGCTATTGTGATACATGGCTACATGTACCATGATACTGCTGTTATCTCTGATGTGTGGAAGGACTGCCAGCAACCCGGATAATTACCCAATTCTGTGTCTTAATGTTGTCTGGGGAACCTGGATGTTTATATAACTGACCTGGGCTGAATTTAATGAGATTATTTAATGTGATTTACGTCTTCCCAAGCGTGAACGACCACGGCCTTTTCTTTTAACCTGCACCTGCGATCAGAGAACATTCCAAAGTGTTATTCAGCGGCATTATGTTTATAACATAGCGACCAGCGCATTCCCTGATCGGATCAGCGTACAATGTAATATCCATCTTTTCAGCCGGTTACCCATTTATTGAATTGAGCCATTTTCTACGGTGTTCCGTTAAGGCCATCGTAATATCTCTATCGGGTCGATACTACGATAGTACGATAGTACGATACTACGATGACGATAGTACGATACTATGATGACGATAGTACGATACTACGATGACGATAGTACGATGACGAAGATACGTACGTACGATACTACGATGACGATACTACGATACCACGATGGCGATAGTACGATACCACGATGACGATAACGCGATATCACGATAGTACGATGAAGATACTATATATTATATCGTACTATCGCCATCGTAGTATCGTACTATCGTCATCGTACTGTCGTGATCTTGTAGCATCGACCCGATAGCGATATTGCGATGGCCTTAACGGAACACTGTTTATCGTAGTATCGTACTATCTTCATCGTGCTATCGTACTATCGTCATCGTGCTATCGTACTATCGTACTATCGTCATCGTAGTATCGTACTATCGTCATCGTAATATCGCCTTCCGGATGGGCATGCGCATTCGCATCAAAACAATGGATGACGAGGTAATTCGCCGGTATTTTGATACATATAATCATCATTAGACTGATTTAATTTCATTGAATAGGTATTTAAGATAGATATTTGAAAAATTAATCTTTTTTGCGCCGTTTGCGCCGAAATTCTTGTTTGCGCTATTAACAAGGTGTGTGATCACGTGATTTCCGAACCCGATTTTCCGACGTGACGTAATCTGTGACGTAATTTTTACAGTCGATTTCCATTAAAATCTTCTTAACAAACGGACGGATTTTGATGATATGTAGCGCACCAAATACGATGGCATATGTATTTTATAGGTGCTCTGAAAGTTCTTTACAATAACTTATAAACTTCACAAAGAGTCTACTGTAAACACATCTACAAAACATGACGTCATGCCGTTCGGAAACCCCACCTTGATTAAGGCGTACCGCCATTTTTGCTAAGGCGATAGTACGATACTACGATGACGATAGTACGATACTACGATGCCGATAGTACGATATAATATCGTAGTATCGTCATCGTACTATCGTTGTATCGTACTATCTGTTCACATTTTCTTAGCTAAGACAGATTAATTGACAGGTCAAAACACGGTCTGCATTTAACTAGTCAATTTTATGATTTATGCACATTACTGCCTTTGGATATAGACTATGCTGGCTTTCACTTCTTTTAATTGGTAAGAACTGGAGCAGTGTGGTGGGAACATCCTGCATATTAAATTACCCGACAAACCCAATGCGCCTGAACCGGGATATGTACCATCTGATACCTCTGCAGTGCAGTGTCGGTGTATATGTAATGCGTGGCGAACGATAATATGGTGCGTGTATATAACCCCATGTGGCGGTCAAGTACCAATGTAAATGCAATTGCATACACATGTATTGCGACCGTTATGTACGGATAAAATGTAATGATACAACAGGGTCAAATGGATGATGTGTGAAATAAGGTAATGGTGAAATAATGTAAGATTATCAAAAACTTGATCTTATCTGTATCAGCCTGCACATTCACACAGTCTGATCATGTCCTACGCAAGTCACATTTCAGTCAGTATACATGTACATGTATGTCTCAGAACAACATTTATTGACATGAGTTATGGAAATAACTATGTTGAGTAGTTTGTGATTAAAAATACAGATCATGATAATAGCCTACTTTGATCATACGTGCCGTAATGACATTTTCATCAGCCGGCGGCCGAAGTATGATTTTGTCTGGCATCGAATGGTTATCGGATTGATACAACGCATATTTTAATGTATTGCGAGTAACATATACACCGGCACGTTAAACGGAAACCAATATACAAGCATACACGCAGTACTATGCATGACACATATATTAAAATATCATAATTGGGGTAATACTGTATGTTTCTTATCAAATATGGTTCCTTCCACTGAACTTTTTCACAGTTCACATGCATTTCTCTCATGATACTCATATTGTCATATATAGTTCACAGGTTATGTGCATTGACTTGGCATTTACGTAAATATATGAATAGTTCAGCAATTCATCTTTCTTTCACTTGCTTTCTCTGTTGCTACTACAGTTTGTTGCTGAAAGTTCATAATACTGCGTCTCAACTAATACCAATATGTTTGTGATCAAATCTGTTTCCTTCCACTGAACTTCTTCATATTTCACATGCATTTCTCTCATGATACTCGTATTGTCACATACAGTTCACAGTTCTGTGCATTGACTTCGCATTTACGTAAGTATAGTAATATGTCTGCAAATCATCTTTCAAACAGCCCTTTCTCTGATGGTCCTATAGTTTGTTGCTGAAATTTCACAATAATGCGTCTCTACCAATACCAAATGCCGCGGCTGAAAATACTAGACAAAAATATCTTGGGAATCATTATTCATGGAATAAACAACACTGCCCGAAATATTTAGCGAACATTATCAGTATATATGGGTTTAAATGTAGGAAAATTGTGATTACTATGTGACTCTCCTATGGTAATCCGTTAATACATGGTGTTCCGTTTAGGCCATCGTAATATCGCTATCGGGTCGATACTACTATAACCCAACACTATGATGACGATGACGCGATATCGTGATAGCATGATGACGATACTACGATATAGAGGACAATGGTGGTGATTACTATCCGACATTCTTATTGTAAACCGTTATATGGCAGTTTAACAGTATGAATGTACGGTGTTCCGTTTAGGCCATCGTAATATCGATATCGGGTCGATACAACGATAACACAATAAAAATGATGCGATATCACGATAGCACGATGACGATATTACGATATTATATCGTTATCGTAGCAGGGTACTATTGTCATAATTATATCGTACTATGTCATCGTAGCATCTGATTGTACATGTACATTTTGATCAGGAACTAAGCACACTGCTTCCAAATCTAACTAGCATACAACATCCGATCATACATCATGTACATAAGACAAGATATTTATATTTAATCGTAATTTAATCGCTGTGAAGTAGATCCAGTGAACGGGATCAAGTTTGTTTTCTACGAATTCATATCTCCTTGCCGATCATCACCCGATTTCCAAATAACACTCGCAGGCTGGTGCACATCGACCTGTGTTAATTACTCACGCCTATTTCCATCGCGCAATTCGGGAACCCTGCTACGTGTTGGCACGATTTATGTGACACTCTTATGAAAGTTATTACTGGATAGTGTAAACATGCCGCATGTTGCGGAAATAATGCTGATGCCAGTTTAGCAAGTCTGGCTACTGTTATAGTGTACCAATTGATGGACTGAATGGCAAACAGTATAAACCCTGACTGAACCATGCAGATGCATTGTCCAATCTGGGACTAGACTGGTTGCACCATTCTTTGGAGATCATGAACTCTGAGTAACTCCAGTGTGCAGACCAGACATGACCCGGTCAAATGGCTTGGATCACGCACAATGAATGTAGGATCGCTGTTGCAATGATTAATTGCTGTCTGCAAGTTATTTTGCAATTTCATAGATCATGTAATAACTATTTTAAGACTGTACATTGATGACTAGTATTTGAATTACACTGAGTCAAAACGTAATACTATTATAATAACATGTAGTTGTTTACAGTCATTTGCATGTTACAGGTGGTTCCAAATATGATTCAGACGGCATAAGAACCGTCATACCTGTTCCAAAACTCGCCAGAACCACTAGTAATTTCAGTGTGTTTTTATACAAAATAGAAATAACATTCCGAAATGTTACCGAAAAGCCTATATATATGTAAACTATACTGAGAAGGAAAAAGGAAAATAAAAGTTTACTCCGAGACCCGTTAAGTTGCAATAACCTTTATAGTCTCTGGAGCATCATCTTTGGAAGATGCGGATCAATGGATTTGGTAACAAGAGCTGTCAGAAGACAACGAAGCGCGCCTGGTGGTGCTTTAGTTTAACGAACATCAAGAAGCTGTGTGAAAGGAAGCAGGAATTAAAATAAATTTGCCCCACTGTTAAGTTCGCGAAAGCGCTAAAAATTTCTGTTTCATCATGTTTTATCGGCTAAGTGAATGCACCGATTTTTAATAAATTTAGTCATAGAGTACTGCACATGAGAATCGCCTCCATATGGTTATCTGATGCACTGCATTTATTATAATCTTCTCATGAGAATGATAACACATGTGGTACCATTGTAATTCAATTTACTAGTGATATATAATTATCCGCAATGTATGATTGCCGGTGCAGTGTGACGCGACATGACGATTCGTTGATTACTTGTGTAAAAGTTTTGGGACCATATCCCGGTAGGGTATCGTCCCATTTTGCATTAGCTGCACAGGATGCACTATATGACTACACCACGGTCAACAATTGCGCCATTTTATTTACGTTTCGCGCACTAAAATATAGGGAAAAACTGCAGGGCGTTGACGTTCATAATTCGCTATATTGTTATTGAGAAACAAATCTACAATATGACACAACACTATTACCATACACTTACCTAAGAAAGTGTGTATAGGAAGATTGTTATGTCACTTTCCACGAAGTAGAAATGAAATAAACGCAAATTTGGAAGGACTATTCCGTAATAACGCTTATGTAATGCAGTGTAATTAAATTCAATTAGAGTTATGTACTCAGAATTAATATTGTATGCGTGTTACCCCATTTACACATGTCTACATACACGTGTCTTATATTGAAAAAAACTAAACTTATAATGATCTCTTAAAAGGCCAAAACCGGATATTATCGTCTGCTTTTATATTTTTCAGACATGTTTTAACAATGCACATGTTGGACAGCACATGATAATTGTCTACATTTGAGACAATTATCAGGTGCTTACAAACCAGGTTTTCATTACGTACAAGAAAATGTGGCCTGTCGGCACACGAATTCCACAGGGTGGCAGATATATTTTCGAAACTCCAGCGAATTTGTGAAGGACAGACACAAGGATACAGTCCAAACACAATATGCCACCGGCTCTACCGAGACCGGTGTAAAATTAAAATTAAAAGACAGACGACAAAAAAGAGGAATTCAGCATTGTAAGGGTTTGTCATGCATCCATACATGAATACACGCGCATCATTTAATCCCGCCCACATCGATTTTGCCGCGAATATTATGGAACATCTGATTGGCTGACTGAACGTATGAACCAATTAATTGGATAACCGACCCTGACTGGCACTTTGGTCAGACTAGACCATGCCTATAATTTCGGCGGTATATCTCGCTTTCCGTTTTGACTGCGGACCTCTGGACTTTACTCAGGCATGTATACGTTATTTAGTTGTGCTTACCAACCCTACATACAAGTAGTATGATAATCGTACCTACATGTATACATAATGTAAGGTGGACGTCACTTGCGCCTGATGAATTACCAATATTGGGTTCTGTATTTAAGGGGCAAATTTTCCTTTGTTATTAGCGACTTTCTTTCTAGTTTTCACTGTTTCCGATCATGACTTGTGACGTAATGTTTGTCATACATGTATATAGTATGGTCACCTTTTAACTCGTTTGTTTATATTTTCAGCGGATATGACACTACAGGAATATGTTAATCTATTTGATGGAAAGAACGCTTTTTTTCTGATTCCCGATGCGTAAGGAAGACAAATGATAGTTGGTAACGACACGTGTGCATACATGTGAATTAGAACACCATGTCCGACTGTTTAAGGTCGATATCACTGAACTGTTTTGCATGTATGTCTAGACAGTCTGCTTTATTGTGCATGCCCCACATGAAAATACATGGTTTAGTGCTTATTCATTGTTTGCGTATAACCACTATATTTATGGATGATACTGGAAAAACGGGGCTTATTGGGTATGCCACCAGCGTAGTATGGACATCCGTGTAGTCTGATCGGGGTCTACACCGTTCGCTATTCCATGAATGAAACGCCCGTCATGTTTCTAAAGCAACATACATTGTATATCGTTATTAGCCAAAATAGGTGTTATATTTGATCAGGAACTACACATAAATCGCATAAACCCAATGTTGCCTGTCACAGTCACATTTATGTTCCTATTTCTGCTTACATTAGCTGTTTCAATCACTAACCAACTAACTAATATTTGACAAGAATGTTTAATACACGTGCCGCAGTTATGGTATAATTCAGAGAGTGCGTTAACTTGACATATATTTGGAACATTAACATTGTGACAATTAACCGTCGATAGGAACAATTAGTAAACCTAACTACATTTTATGACCAAGTTCTTTGTAACAAATGCTTGTTTCCGAACGATAATATTATGACCCTTTTCATATTGACCTCATTATATGTATGTGCTTTTTGCTTTCATAGTGACTTTTATGAACATTTTCATAGCTACTAATGATTGTCAGAGAACGGAATCTTATAAAAAGATTCATAACGACTAATGTTTGTCTGAGAAACGGGAATGTTAGGAACATTTTCATAGCGGCTACAATATGTGGGAGCGATGGTATGTTTTATGAACATTTTCATAGCGACTAAAATTTGTCTAAAAGCAGTAATTTTCATAGCGACTTCATAGCGGCTTAAGAAAATTTTCATAGTGAGAGGGATAGTACGGCTTACGAAAATCTTCATAGTGAGAGAGAACATTACGGTTTATGAACATTTTTATAGTGACAGGGATGTTACGGTTTATGAAAATTTTCATAGTGAGAGCGATTGTACGGCTTAAGAAAATTTTCATAGCGAGAGGGATATTGCGGTTTATGCAAATTTTCATAGTGAGAGGGTATTTTCATAGTGAGAGCTATTGTACAGCTTATGCAAATTTTCATAGTGAGAGGGAATATTACGGTTTATAAAAATTTTAATAGTGAGAGCGATGTTACGGTTTATGAAAATTTTCATAGTGACAGCGATTGTACGGCTTAAGAAAATTTTCATAGCGAGAGGGATATTGCGGTTTATGCAAATTTTCATAGTGAGAGGGAATATGACGGTTTATGAAAATTTTCATAGTGAAAGCGATAGTACAGCTTATGCAAATTTTCATAGTGAGAGGGAATATGACGGTTTATGAAAATTTTAATAGTGAGATCCGGTTTATGAAAATGTTCATAGTGAGAGCGATTGTACGGCTTAGGAAAATTTTCATAGCGAGATGGATATTACGGTTTATGAAAATGTTCATAGTGAGAGAGATAGTACATTTTATGAATTTTTCATAGTGAGATCGATTGTACGGCTTATGATAATTTTCATAGCGATAGTACGGTTTATGACAATTTTCATAATGACGGAATGTTATGAAAATGTGACTTCAATATGTGAGTTGCATTGGTGATGGCTGAGTAATTTGCATAGTCAGGTGCAGTCCGAATTTTTCATAACCCTCCTTATGGCTATGGGGTCCATATTTTGAGCAACTGGATTTGCTCAAACAAAACTGGAGCCTGTTATACGTGCTTTCGTTTCCCGTTGAAACACAATGGAACGCACGACGTCAATATATTTCCATGTTGACGTCTCGTGAGTTCATATTGGTCAGGCGGGAACTACGTTTCACCTGGTAAACTCGTTCATTCTAAATCATAACACATTCGTTTATTTAATTTATATTTGTATAATTTTGGAGGCTTACATAAATTGTGAGTGATTGACGTATATAATAAGAATTTTACATGATTTGTATGTGAATATATGCCACTCGTTCCGCCGCGCAACGATATTGCTCTCCTAAGGTCGCACAATTTCGTGCGCTACGGAACTCGTGCATATATTCCCATACAAATAAAATAACCTATACATTTTGCTTGTTAGAATCATGATGGATGTTCCATTGCTGGAATTGCGAACAGTGCGGATGCACAGACTGATATGGATCTACACTTGGAGCGAAATTCATTAGCCCCATTTCTCCAGTCACAGCCACATATGAGACAAGCCATGCGATTTTGAAGATGTGCGATATATCTGATTAAAGCATTTACAAACTATTCCGTTAATGACGTTCATAATTTACGAAATCTTCACAGCATTATGCGGAATGGCGCATTTGCTTTTAAAATTCCGCCATTTGTCGACGCCATTTATAGAAAATATCACGGTTTCTGTAAAATATCTTTCATGAAAAATCGCACATCTACTAAGGTATAATTTCATATAAATCTAAGTTCTTTGTCCAAGACATCGACAATGTTTACCCAACATAATAGCGAACACTGCAAGCCCTGATCAGACTGCGTACTCGGCGACACGAATAGCCACCTCCACAAGGCGGTTTTATCATAGCGGGACGCGTACATGGCTACGCCCACAGGGGACGTATAATTCTTTTTTATTAATTCATTCCCACGAAATAACAATTCGTTCCCACGAAATAACAATTCGTTCCCACAATATAACAATTCGTTCTCATGATATAAAAATTCGTTCCTACGAATTAACAATTCGTTCCCTCAATTTAATAATTCCTTCCCACGAAATAACAATTCGTCCCCTCGAATTAACAATTCGTTCGCACGATATATCGCGGGAACGAATTCTTCATTCGTGGGAACGAATTGTTAAGTCGTGGGAACGAATTGTTATATCGTGGGAACGAATTGTTATTTCGTGGGAAGGAATTAATAAATTGAGTGAACGAATTGTTATTTCGTGGGAACGAATTAATAAAAAAATCGATGTCCCCCGCGGGGCTCCGTACATGGCAGAGGACGGTAGTGAAAACCAGTCGAGTGACGCTTTATTTTGCCATATTATTTTAGGAAAATGCAAAACAAAAGTGCTGCTGAAAATACATAGTTTACAACACTCTGTGTTAAAAAATATTTATACATAGAATATGTTTTCGCCGTGTATTATAGTTTAACGTTTAACCCCAATAAGCTATATATTACCAGCTATAATGATTAACTGTTCAACAGGAAATGGAAAATCAATCCTCGGATGGGACATTGCATTCGACACTTCGTTGAACTATAAGTAATAACATATTTTTACTATGTTTTACAAAGTTTAACTATGCATCTCCCATCCGAGTACTGATTTTCCACTTCCTGCATGGCAGTGAGACTTTATTTTGCCATGTAAATTTTTTAAGTCTCCCAAAAGCACCAGAGATGTTGCCTACAACACCTTGGTTAGGCCTCAGTTGCAATTTGCCTCATTTTTTGGAGCCCTTACACAGAAACAGACATCAATAAAGTCGAAAAGGTACAGAGAACTGCAGCTAGGTGGTGTTGTCTAAGATGGCGGAACCATATCCATGTTGGTGAGATGATGGAATACATTTCTTGGCCCTCGCTAGCTCAACGCAGAGAAAATTGTTGCTTTGTCTTCTTCTTCAAGATCCACAATGACCTGGTTGTTATCGACAAGCCGAAATATCTGCACCATATTCCAAATCCCAGGTCAACTAGGTCTTCCTCCATTCACCCCTTCTCAGTACAGTAGACCCTTGGCTTATTCTGATAACTTCAAGTTCTCTGTTTCTCCACAGATACTACCTTTATGGAACTTTCTGCCTGTCGGTACAGTTTCCTCGGAAACAGGGCCTGGGTTCAAATCCCAGTAGCCTATTTCACCAACAAAGTATACTTTGAGGGAGAAATTTTCTATTTAAGGATAAATGTATTAATTGTTATTATACTGAATTTATTACATTATCACAGCCATTCTGGCAGTGATAATGTAATACATTCAGTATAATAATTCTGCATACTTTTAATCATCAAATATATGCAGTTGTTAGTTGTATATGAACGAATGCATTTCGGAAAAAATAAATGATTAGTCCATCAAAGTATACTTTGCTCGATAAGCATATATTGCAATTGATCTAAAATGATTATAGCCTGCTGCATTCTATAATGTAGCAGACTCTCACTTCTGAGTCTGTATTCGATCTTTTTTCCAGAGTAGATATATTGTGTCATTAATAATGTTTTCTTCTTTTTTCCGTGCGCTTGATAAAAGCAATTTGCCACCACACCTGTCATAATGCTCCGTATGGAGCGAGATAGATAGATAGATAGATAGATAGATAGATAGATAGATAGATAGATAGATAGATAGATAGATAGATAGATAGATAGATAGATAGATAGATAGATAGATAGATAGATAGATAGATAGATAGATAGATAGATAGATAGATAGATAGATAGATAGATAGATAGATCCTGTCGAACAATTAATTATTAAATCTTGTAATACATGTATGTAACTTATTGAGGTTATCACATGTTGTATACATCTGCGATTATTGTTTCTGCATTTACACAGCACATGGGCAAAGTATGGCCATGAGGATGTGATAAGCTGGAGCTAAAGCTCGCGGATTATCTCCTCGTACATGTGGACGAACCTAGTTGCAACCTGTAACTCTGTTACCCTCCCGTACCGTACGTACATTGTACATCTGGTACGTACGGTACGGGAGGGTCACAGAGTTACAGGCTGCAACTAGGACGAACCGTGATCTGACAGTGGCTTAAATCTTGCAATATGTTAAATAAGTGGAGCTCGATACTGGCCAGCGATTTGCTTAGAAAGTCGGACGAACTATAAGTATGTTATTGTTCACATACTGAACTTTTCAGGAACTAAATGTCGCGGTCGTTCGTATTTAATTCCTTAACAATGCAATATGTGAACAATAACGTGTACTTAAAATCAGCATACACTAGTATAATACATACGCTACAGAAAACACGCTGGGTGATCAGTACAGCTTCAATGTATGCTGATTCGCTTCTGTAATAAATATATAGAGGATATTCATATGTTTGCAACGAATATGACATATATGTTCATCGAGTGGTGAGAGATGTCCATATTTCACGAGTGAAATATGGACATTTCACACTACGAGATGAACATATATGCCATATTCGTTGCAAAAATATGAATATTCTATTTATTATATACCGCTCCATGGAAATTAGCAGCTTTTTAGACTGTATACGGTAATGCAGCAATATATTTGCAGCCTATTTGCGCTGTTTTCCCGAACATGGATTTTATGAATATAGATAGCGTAAGTAGTCGTATTTTCACCGGAAGTTGTTTATTTCATCGATTAGAACGTATGACTTTTATTTACATCGTTTAACTATGTATTTCATGGGTAGGTATATAATAAAACCTACCATTTGTGGGGATTTAAATATTGGGGCCCTGAGATTAATTATTTGAATCAAGTATGTCTGTCAACTTAAGCATGATTGTTGTCGATATATAGTCGAGTCACAGACCTAGAATAAATAGACTGGCGACTCCGTGAAATTACAACGAGATCCCGTATGTTCTCGTGTCGCCGATATTTTAGATTGAGTTCATCGAGCACCTGTCGCGCACTCATCGATAACGTCGTAACCAATATAAACAATATGGCGGCTAGGTTAATAATCGATAATCGACGGGTATAAATCCGGTACGATAAACTGTTGCTGTTTGTCAACAAAGCGATTTTAAAACAAACACCCAACAAGTAACTAGCTTAGTTTACCTGTTCTTTGGAAATTAATTGTTCCAGCAAAGTCTCGTCTCGCATATAGGACAACACTAGAGACAAATGCGTCCTTGAGCAAGACACTTTACGCACATTGCCTCAGTCCGTTCAGGTGTAAATGGGATCCGGCAAATTAAAGGGAAACGTCAACTGTATTGTTGTATGTACATATGAATAAAATAGACTCTTCATCATCCTCATGATCCTGTATATACTGCATTAACGCAAATCGGAATGACGGACAGACCGCGCTATACCATACAGGCGCGTCGGAAGGAAGATGATATCACAGGTGGAATACTCGGACCTGTGACACAAAGAAAATGACCATTACAAATAAATTAATTACGCCACCCATTTGGTCTTATACAGTAATATCTATTAACGTCATGTACAGTACGATACCAGGTGGGTGGGGTAATGGGATTCTATTTGAATAGGCATTTTTTTTGGCGAAGCGCATCGTAGGGCGAGGGGTTTGGAAGTCCTAAATATACATAAAAGCACCAATAAGCTATAAAAAAAATAAGCTAACGTTTTTAAACTCCATCTTATAACACATTACGATGTCATAAGAGGGAGTAAAAATGTTTAGCTTATTTTGTTTCCACTTATTGATGCTTCTATGTATATTTAATGTATGTATGAACCTTCGTCAGTTACTTCAACCTGTGAGTACTACCAGCTTGTCTTTGTATATATTGGGCCACAGGCGAATAAAAAGTAACTTACAACATGTGATACCAGCGAAGTCCCAACAATCTGATTCAATCAATCACACTCGATCAATCTGTCGGGTACCAACACCAATTAAATTGATTACGGCTATGCTACATGTAATGTAATGGACAACATAGTTGTGCAACAGGTTGGGAAAAAGTACTTTACGATGTTTGCAACCAGCATAGTCGCAAACCAGCCGGACCAGGGCCTACGCCATTCAACATGGGTTTTAAACATCCCAGCAACTGCTAAGGTCATATAGAGACGGGACTACAGTATTAAAGTATCATCAGACAGACTAGTGGGATAGAAATAGTATACAAGTATTGTTCACGCCTATGGCGAGGATTGGACTCACAACCTCTGGTGTCCAATACCTGATATCCTACTACGGTATGGCCCATCCCCATTCAGTGACTGAAGTAATTGTGCTGTCATTAGCAAAACGGTTAGACTAGAAGTGCAATGTTGCAGCGTGCAAGACGATCAGGATATAAAATTGCTGCCAATGTCTTCCCGTTCCTTTTATCAGTGGGTGGCCCATTTGTTTACAGTACATGTACACAGAGATCAAGCAAAGTCTTGTATTGGTGTATTTTACGCATTTATTTACCTGAATGCGATTGGTTTTCAAAGGTGGGAATATAATGTATACACACTCATTTGAAACTACTCTTTGACTTTCAAACTCAGGAGTAAACATTTTCTACCAAAATTGAGAATTCACTTAATTGAGCTGACAAAAGCAAACAAGTGAATTTTCTACCAAAACAAAAACCATGTGATCCATTTTCAAAAACAAAATATGCAACAAATTTGAAATCAGGGGGTGTCTTTAGACACAATGCTTATTTGGAGCTATGTGTACATGAACTTCTATGTGCAGATGAACAGGCGGGATAACATAAGCGAATGGATACTTGTTGGGTTTTTACTATATAAAATAGGGTTGGCAACAGGGACGGCGGGAAATACCGGGAAATACTGGGAAATACCGGGAAATACCGGGAATTACCGGGAAATAAGAATTTGGATGATTTGGTGGTAAATACCGGTCAATATACCATACAATTTTTATTTTCAAGTGTACTGATTGTAGTAGCATTTTATTCAAAGTATTCTAGGATGGAAATTAACTGTTTCTGCAGAGTGTGGCAAAAAATACAGGCATTTAATAGTGGCAGTATCCATCATATAACTGTTAGAGATCTAACATTAATGATACTGTTCATTCCAGTTGATATATATACAAACACAGTTTAGGCATACATTTAATGAAGGAATATTTATGTAGTAGGCAAAATACAAATGTTTTTTGGATTATACCTGAAATGTGTTCATAATCTAGTTGAATTATGAAAATAATTAAGTAGTTATTTCAGATGTCAAGATCATAATTTGAGATGACCCACAATGTGTGTACTTAACACCATTTCAATTAGCAATGCCCACAGCCATGTGTGAAGGTGTGTTGTGGGGCATTTGTAATCCTTCAATTTCAGAGATAGGTGTGAGAGATGTCAGCCAATTAGACAAATGTATCCATAATTCTAATCTCAGTGGAATACACTGTCAGAGTAGATAGTGGATAGTGGCTTCTATCTAACAGACAACCAGGTGTCTGTATAGCCTAAAAAACAGTTATCCAAATTGAGTGTTACTCAACCATGCATCAAATAAGGCGAACCAAATCCTCATTCAGTTATGTTCCAGTAAAAGTCTGCCACTGCGCATACATACACGTTCCAACTATCATAATTTAACTATGAAGGCAAAGGGTCCAGTATGGGGTTCCTTCACTGTCACCGTGGATGGCAAGAAAACAAATCCGATATGTAATGACTGTAAGACTGAAGTCAGCCCGAAGGCGGACCGACTCAATGCACATCGAGAAAAATACCCAGTCCTCGCTACCAAGAAAAGACATGAAGCGGTCCATGATGTCCCCCAGAAGACCAACTACTACCGAGCAACCAACCAAGCGTCTAAAGCTACAGCAGAACCATGTTAGCTGCTACGGATGTCAGACAGATGCGAAGATGAAGATTCAGCTTGATCACCAGATTGCCAGGTTGTTCTACGCCTGAAATCTGCCATTCAACATCGCCTCACATCCCGAGTGGAAGAAAACCATCGAAATGCCCCGTCCAGGCTACCAAGGACCGACTCACAAGGCTAAGGAGAAATACGGCTGTACCGTCACGGGTGTCGTTACTGACAATGCAAAGAAGATGCAGGCCATGAGGACAAACCTGAAGGAAGAAGATCCATCCCTCACCGTGTATGGCTGCTCTGCACACTGGTTGAATCTACTGGGGCAAGATATCACGCCGACTCAGGTCATCAACCAAGTTGTGGAGATAAGTACTTCCGCAATAACCACATTCCTGGCGCCCTACTTACAGAGATATCCGGTTCAGTGAAGCCACAACTACCAGCGGACAAAAGATGGAACAGTCAGTTAGCCTGCATCGAGACATTCATCAGGAACAGGCCATTCATGCTGCTGATAGTTGCGCAGAATGAAGACGTCATTGACACACGGATCAGAAACATAATTCACAATGTTGGACTGTTCAGCGAAGTGAAACATCTCCGAAAACAAATACAGCCAATATCCAGAGCCTTAGATTCCTTCTAGTCAGATACAGCTACAATCGCGGACGCATGTGAGCAGTGGAATGACCTACTTCATAACCAAGACTTGGAATCATACCGGAAGAGCGTTGACAAGCGGTTCAGGCAGGCTATGACACAAAACCACTACCTCGCCAACCTTATACATCCGATCTACAGGGGCAGAAAACTCAAAGCAGAACACGTCACTAGTATCCAGGACCTTCTTCATGAGACCAAGCCGGAACTTGTGCCCGAACTCCTCAACTACATGTCCGAGACACTGCCAATTCCCAAGGAGCTACAACATGAATCATCCATCAACAACTCGAAGCCAAATGTATGGTGGTCACGTGTGGAGAGGTCCGGTGTGATCACCAAAGACTTCAGTCAGCTTGCCAGGAAACTGATGGTACTGCCAGCAAGTTCAGCCGCCATTGAACAGGTGTTTTCCAACTTCGGCATCATCCAGACGAAGCTACGCAACAGACTGGGCATTGAGAAAGCAGCGAAGCTGGTGCTCTGCTATTGCTTCCTGAGAGGTAGCGAGGAAATCGACTGGTGAAGAGAGACTACTGACTCAAGAAAACAAAACAAGAAAAAGAAAAACAAATAAGAAAAACAATAAAATAAAAAAACACAAAAAAAAACAACAATAAAACCACCAAAAAAAAAGAATATAAAAAAAGAAAAAGTGTTGTGGTTGCCAATAATGCCACCTGATGAGTACCCCTGGCAGGGAAGAAACAGTTTAAGCACTTATATAATGGTAGCAATGCGAAAAAAACATTTTTAGCACATGAAACAAAGCCAAAAACGGCGTTTTGAACACACAAAATCTTATTTCCCGGTATGTCCCGGTATTTCCCACTTCTGAGCTTATTTCCCGGGGCGGGAAATACCAGTATTTCCCGGCGGTATTTCCCGCCCCCGGTATTTCCAGGCCAACCCTGATATAAAAGTACCCAACAAAAGTACCCAACACTACCCTAACCCTACCCAAGAAGATCCCTGTACGCTTGCCCAACACACAGATGAGCATTTGTTGGGCACTTTTGTATCCAACAAGTACCCATTCGTGTGTGCGGATGCACGGACACCCGGACGTCATTGTCATCACTATGTCTCGCTTTCCACAAGCGGGCTCGATAAAAACTATATATTCAGCCCTGAAATCAAAATAATCCTGATCTGATGCCAGGTCCTTGCCACACCAGTCAATCTACATCTGTAAATTTATTACAGAGCTATTGAAATATGTTCATTTCATAATATAGTTGCGAACGGCAACTTGCAATCTGCTCCTGCACCGTCCGTAGGCAGAGTTGCGATTCCACTTATAGGTTTCGTCTGCAGAATAGTGAATCAGATCTGATTCGCACTTTAGCAGTTAACTGTGAAAGATTTTCCAATTTGTTTAACTGAAATGAGTGTTAATATTATGAAAATAACATATTCAAGTAATTATGATATTAATTTACATATATATGTAGATGACATGATGAAGTAAATTTAAGCTAGAATAAACAAGTGACCCAGTCAGTGGCACAGGTGACATTATCGGGATAAGATTTCCATCAAGATCAGTTAAAAAAAAAGAATTCCCATCTCATTTATCTTTATATAATTTAAAAGATAAATGGGATGGGAATTTATTTTTTTTAACTGATCTTGATTGAAATCTTATCCCGACAATATCACCTGTGGTCAGTGGCAGCCAAATGCAACATGTGAAAGTTAAGTGAGGTCCATTATCTGCAAATGCAAACAAAAATAATTGTTTAAACCTTATACAATGTTAAAATTTGTTTCAGATTAATTGGTTTGTATTACTTTTATAACACTAATATTTTTTCCAGATGGAAAATATCTCAAATATGTCACAATTAACTGCCAAAGTGTGAATCAGATCTGATTCGCTATTCTGCAGACTCAGTGAGGGGACGAAAGCTCGCGGTATTTTCCTACTATCGTAACGATTTAAACCTACATAACAATTGTAGATGATATGTTTACTAACTAAAATCGATGACCTGGATCTCCAGTGGCAAACGCCATGTTTTTTCTGTGTATTTAGTGATCACGTTACTTTGGGAGCTGTCATTGTTTCCTGCCCCGGATGTGGTCATTTTCAATTGTAGAGGATCTATCCTCGTGGTAACCGAACACCGGTTTTTCTACCCGTTTTTCTACGGCAGTTACATATTTTTTGGAGAGGAAAATGAATCGAAATCATTTCTAATACTATCAGACAATGACATAATATAAAATATATTAACAATACAATACATACCTGTTAATTGAAGTACTCAGTCTTAGTTCAAGCACAGTCTAAAAAATGTCTCAATATGGTAGATCATCTGTCTGATCATGTCAGTTCAGAACACTAAATGTCAAACAGATAACATTAAACACAACTATTAAATCTGTATGTCAGTCGTCTTATACATGTTTGTGAACGATTTATACAAACAAGTATCCATTGTTTTACCGGACACCTCACACATATCCTTTTTATGATCAGGAACAATAACTCTTATCGAACCTACATTGACAGATATAGATTTTGACAGGATGCGAAGAAAGTGAGATTTAAACTGATTGAGGGTATTTACTGATATTATATGAGTAGCTATATCATTTTAATTGAATCTTTTATGTAGTATCCACCAATTATTCACGAAAAGATACCTAATTCACTTCAAAAATAACTTTTAAAGTTGAACTTTCTGTTGGCTTCCGGGTCTTTGTTTACCTTTCGTCTGCTGTCAAAGTGGATCAAAAATTATTGTTTGTACAATGGTGTCGGCTAATTCTGCACAAACACATTCATATGGCATTACCCATCTCCATATTCAGTCAAACTTTCCGGAATATTCAACGCAGTTCAAAGACGTTTGTGCCGGTAAAATTTCATAACGTTCTGACGTAAATTGTGTGATGTATGACATCACATGCGTGTTTGCAACGTCACATTTGTTTCGGCTAATGCTGCACATCTGGTAGCGTGAACAAAATTGCGAGCAACATACTGGATCAGCATAGCAAAATTAGTATTAAACTTGAAGCAGAACAATCCAGTGACATCATGGCAGGTTAGTTTCTTTGTTTAACAGTTAATTTAGTAAATAAGACAGCTATTCCATCAGCAGGGTCTGAGGATTTTTACACATTTTGACTATATTCGGAATAACTTTTTACCAAGCTATCGGAATGTGATAAAATTGTGACACAGTATAGCAATTAATCAGCTTGTTTATTCAAAAATCCACATAGTTTATTAATTATGACGTACACTTGGCTAAATTTGACGTGAATTGCGCATTAGCCGATGCGCATAATTAGCCGAAATGACAGTATATACATAAAACACCTTTCTAAAGTTAAAACAATGTACAAAACAATTCAAATGCGCCCGGTGTAAATATAATAGTACTTACAAAGGTACAAAACTGCTATTAGCCACCATTGAAACAAAACCCCACACACTGTAGACATATGGATCTCTGGAACATCGAAACTGCTGCTTGTGGTGGGTTTTCGGCATAGATTTTACAGTTGCTAATACATTAACATAAATCTCAAAGATTTCGAGTGTAAACTGCACTAAAAAAGCGTCTCACTAACCTAAATTCACTTTTAAAATCAAACACGTTCACTTCCGCATTCTCAATGACTAATAGTCGCCATCTTTGAAAATCACGTGCACGCAGAGGTTTGGTTGGTTACTGGAGACTGACGTCATTTTCATTAGCCAACCAAATCAGTGTGTGTCACGTGATTCAATATTGTTAAAGATGGCGGCTAACATTAATTTTTAATCAGGAAATTAACGTGTTTGATTTTAAAAAGCGAATTTATGTTAGTGAGACGTGTTTTTAGTGCAGTTTACACTCGAAATCTTTGTGGTTTATGTTTGGGGTTTTGTTTCAATGGAGGCGGATGGGAGTTTTGTACCATTCTAAGTATTATTATATTTACACCCGGGCACATTTGAATTGTTTTGTACATTGTTTAGAAATGTGTTTCATGTATGTACAAACAATAATTGACGATCCAAGACACGCTAGAATCACCTGTGGTTAAATGGAGCGAATGCAGAATTGGTCGGCCACTTTGTTGACAACACTAACCCCAACCTTACCTTGGTATATCCCTGATATCTGAACCTATTGTTAATGTTAGGAGTTATATTACGCTAAAACTTATAGCTAGGACCTTGTTTTATTGCTCAAACCCTAGCTTAGAAAATCTCAGCTCTACAGATGTATTTTACTGTTTTATCTGTCTTATATTTTCTGTATCCGTGAGAGCTGAGACCCTTATAGTATAAAATTTAGTCACAATAACAGCCAATCTTGTCCTGACGTTTTACTACACAGTCTGACGAGTGAGAAGTTTAACACTTCACAGTCATGTTAAAAACATGCATAGACCAATAATACACATGTCACATGTGCCATTGTGGGTATACATAGTTTGACATTGGTTATCCTTTTATTCACATTTGTGTAGCAAAATACCAGGACGAATTGGGCTGTTCTTGTGACAAAATTTTACTCTATAAAGGTATTTGGCTCTCACGGATACAGAAAATATAAAAGACAGATAAAATAGTAAAACACATCCATAGAGCTTAGCTTTTCTAAGCTACTCAAACCCTAATGTCAGTGTTAAATCAGAAAGGTGGCTGGCCAATTATGC
Organism: Conchocele bisecta; assembly: GCA_029237695.1. Taxonomy (NCBI): domain Eukaryota; kingdom Metazoa; phylum Mollusca; class Bivalvia; order Lucinida; family Thyasiridae; genus Conchocele; species Conchocele bisecta. Next base: position 9,119,419 of record CM055277.1, read on the forward strand.
AGTCTAACCGGTTTAGATATCGGTGATGTACTCTTAATGTTGACATTCAAGGAGACAGTTTGTGTAAAATGTTGATGATTTCATTGTAATACTACTGCGGTTGCGATTTATATACATGTGCCTGTGACTGGAGAAATGAGGCTTATGCATTTGTGACCAGTGCAGCTCAAGCTCACTTCTGTAGCCTGTGTTTTGACTGGACACTACGTAATTCATTCAAGTTAATTAAGTATGGAATTTCCTCAACTGGCTGTTAACACTTGTACCACTACAGTCCTCTATAGTGGTATTGGCAAAAAGTGTAGATCCAGATGAACCGGATCTCCACTCTCTGCAAGTAATTTTCATATATTTTTTTAGAAAAGAAAACACCACCTATTTATAAATAAGTCCGTCCGTCGTCCGTGAACATTTTCAAACGTCTTCTCCTCGGTAACCATTGGGCCTATATTTACCAAACTTCATGGTCATGGTCCTTAGGTAGGGGGATTACAAATTTGTTAAAATGACGTCATTAAGTAATCCAAGATGGCCGCCGTCTAAAAATAGCACAAATTCATCAAAAATCTTCTTCTCAAGAACCGCCAACCGGATTTCGACAAAACTGGGTAGGAATGATTGATGTACAATGCGCTTTCAAATAACCCCCATTTTAACAAATCTGCAACAAAGTAACGCATACACAGTCCTGTGACGTTTGATTGACATTGGCCCAGCAGTTTGAAGATGTTGGAAACGTATTGTAAAAGTATGACCTTTTGGCGGCCATCATGGATAACACAAGGCAATCGCCGGGGAGTGTCCAAAATTGTTGATACGAAGGTCACGGTAACCAAGGTCAATATCACACACATGGCACTGGGTGGATAGCCATCAAAGTGAGGAAGCTATTGGTGAAGTTTGGTAATACTCGGACTTAACGGATCTGGAGATATTCAACATTTGGACGTACATCCAAACATATTTACACAAAATTGGAGGTCACAAAGTTGAAATGACACTGGATGGATAGCTATCTATGTATGGAAGCTATTTATGAAGTTTGGTAATGATATGACTAGCGGATCAGGAAATATTCAACATTTAGACGTATTCAACATTTAGACGTATGTCCAGAATTGTTGACACCAAGGTGACGGTCACCAAGGTCAATCTCAGGCGAATTACACTGGTACATATTCATTAATGCGAAGAAGCTATTGATGAAGTTTGGAGATGATCCGACTGACGGATCAAGTGATATTCAACATTTGAAGGTCACCAACGTGAAGGTCATTGTTAGCCGAATGACACTAGATGGATAGTTATGAATGGGAGGAAGCTATTGGTGAAGATTGGTCATGATCTGACTATAGACATATTCAATATTTGGACGTACATCCAAAATTGTTGACACCAAGGTTAATGTCACCATGATCAAAAGACACCGGTTGGATAGCCATCAATGTGACAAAACTATTTATGGAAGATTTACGTCCCACAAACGTTAAGGTCACCAAAGTGAAGGTCACCCGAATGACACTGGATGGATAGCTATCAATGTGAGGAAGCTATTGATGAAGTTTGGTAATGATCTGATAAACGAATCAAGAGATATTGGAAATTTGGCTACGTCCAATATCTACGTCACATATTATCGACGACGACGACGCTGGAATTGTGACCGCTATGTCTCACTTTACTATCGTGGGTGAGACAATAAATCAGGGCACATAGTAAGTAAAATCTAATGGGGGATCGTAGTCAGTTATTTCCCTTTGGAAATCTCTTTATAGAGATCCGGTCCTATGTTATAGTTTAGCTTTCTTTCTTACTGAATGGTACTAAACTTGAGATTGCGAACAGAGCAGACTCATGTGCAGTCTGATCTGAGTCTACGCTGTTTGAAATACATTAATCATAAGTGTGAAAATATGAATGTCACGAATACCACGGTTCTGGATCACATTGGGCAGATATGTAGGATACGGAGCCCCGCAGGAGACATGGCTTTTTTTTTATTAATTCGTTCCCAGGAAATGACAATTTGTTCCCACGAATTAACAATTCGTTCCCATGATATATCAAATTGTATCATCAAATACAATTTTGTACATATTTTTTGTCCGTGCCAAGTTTATATCAAGAAACAGTACAAGCTTCCATTCCCATGAGATACGATCTAGCTCACGTGAGATAGGATTTCGTTGGCTATCTCGTTCCCATGACATAGTCAGCCAATCAAAAGGTAGCACCATTGTCATTCATTATGATGGAGTAATTATGTGCTATTATATTGGCTGATTAGGTCGTTCGAACAAGATGTGAACCAGATGCTATCTCGTGGGGTCGAGATGCTATCTCGTGGGAACGAGATCCTACGTCTATATAATAAGTACATATAGCCTTTGTGATCTCTCCAGTCATCTACATAATAAGTACATATAGCCTTTGTGGTTCCTCAAATCAGCGTCTGTCGTCTATATAATCAGTACATATAGCCTTTGTGGTTCCTCCAGTCAGTATTTTGTCGTCTATATAATAAGTACATATAGCCTTTGTGGTTCATCAAGTCAGCCTTTGTCCACTATATGATAAGGACATATAGCCTTTGTGGTTCTTCCAGTCAGCCTCTGTCGCCTATATAATAAGTACATATATCCTTTGTGATCCCTCCAGTCAGCCTTTGTCGCCTATCTAATAAGGACATATAACCTTTGTGGTTCTTCCAGTCAGCCTTTGTCGCCTATATAATAAGTACATACAGCCTTTGTGGTTCATCAAGTCAGCCTTTGTCAACTATATAATAAGGACATATAGCCTTTGTGGTTCTTCCAGTCAGCCTCTGTCGCCTATATAATAAGTACATATATCCTTTGTGATCCCTCCAATCAGCCTTTGTCGCCTATCTAATAAGGACATATAACCTTTGTGGTTCTTCCAGTCAGCCTTTGTCGCCTATATAATAAGTACATATAGCCTTCGTGATCCCTCCAGTTAGCCTTTGTCGCCTATATAATAAGTACATATAGCTTTGTGATCTCTCCAGCTAGCCTTTGTCGCCTATATAATAAGACATATATAGTTACCATATAGCCTTTGTGATCCCTCCAGTTAGCCTTTGTCGCCTATATAATAAGTACATATAGCTTTGTGATCTCTCCAGCTAGCCTTTGTCGCCTATACAATAAGTACATATAGCCTTTGTGCTCCCTCCAGTTAGCCTTTGTCGCCTATATAATAAGTACATAATATATAGCCTTTGTGATCCCTCCAGTTAGCCTTTGTCGTCTATATAATACGTACATATAGCCTTTGTGATCCTCCAGTTAGCCTTTGTCGACTATATAATAAGTACATATAGCCTTTGTGATACCTCCAGTCAGCCTTTTTCGTCTATATAATAAGTACATATAGCCTGTTTGGTTCCTCAAGTCAGCCTTTGTCGACTATATAATAAGGACATAATATTATAGCCTTTGTGGTTCCCCCAGTCAGCCTTTGTCGCCTATATACTAAGTACATAAGTATACCCTTTGTGGTTCTTGCAGTCAGCCTTTTTCGTCTATATAATAAGTACATATACCTTTTTGGTTCTTCCAGTCAGCTTTGGCCGTCGATATAATAAGTACATATAGCCTTTGTGGTTCCTCAAGTCAGCCTTTGTCGACTATATAATAAGGACATAATATTATAGCCTTTGTGGTTCCCCCAGTCAGCCTTTGTCGCCTATATACTAAGTACATAAGTATACCCTTTGTGGTTCTTCCAGTCAACCTTTGTCGTCTGTATAATAAGTACATATAGTATTTGTCGTTCCTCAAATCAGCCTTTGTAGACTATATAATAAAGACATATAATCTTTGTGGTTCCCTAGTCAGCCTTTGTCGCCTATGTAATAAATGCATATAGCCTTTGTGTTTCCTCCAGTCAGCCTTTGTCGTCTATTTTGTAAGTACATTGTTAAGTACATATAGCCTTTGTGGTTCCTCCGGTCTCAGTGTGTCGTCCATTTTGAATTACATGTAGCCTTTGCGGTTGTCCAGTCAGCCTTTGTCGTCAAAATAATAAGTACATATAGCCTTTGTGGTTCCTCCAGTCAGCCTATGTCGTCTATTTTCTAAGTTCATATAACCTTTGTGATCTATTATACACATAGCCTTTGTTGTGCCTCCAGTTAGCCTTTGTCCTCTATTTTTAAGTACATGTAGCCTTTGTGGTTCCTCCATGAAGCCTTTGTCGTCTATCTTTAAGTACATATAGCCTTTTTGATTCCTCCAGTCGGCCTTTGTCGTCTATATAATAAGTACATATAGCATTTGTGGTTCCTCCAGTCAGACTTTGTCGTCTTTATAATAAGAACATATATCCTTTGTGGTTCCTCCAGTCAGACTTTGTCGTCTATATAATAAGTAAATAATTATAGCATTTGTGGTTACTCCAGCCAGACTTTGTCGTCTATATAATAAGTACATATAGCATTTGTGGTTCCTCCTGACAGCATTTTTCGTCTATTGTATAAGTACATATAACCTTTGTGATCTATTATTTAAGTACATATAGCCTTTGTGGTTCCTCCAGTCAGACCTTAGAAATATATCAAAGGAAATCTAAACAAACATGACGTACGTCACACCGTACGGAAACACGTGATCCCACACAATCACAAAGTGAAAACTATAGGATCGGCGATGTTCATTCGTACTTTCCGCATTTGCCGACTATTTTCTTTGTCGATATAGCCTTTGTGGTGTCATCTGTCAGCCTATGTCTACTATTTTCCATATGAATATATCCTTTGTGGTACCATCTATTAGCCTTTGTCGACTATTTTCTATGTCGATATAGCCTTTGTGGTGCCATCTGTCAGCCTTTGTCGACTATTTTCTATGTGTGTATAGCCTTTGTGGTACCATCTGTCAGCCTTTCTTGACTATTTTCTATGTGTGTGTAGAGCCTTTGTGGTACCATCTATTATCCTTTGTCAACTATTTTCTATGTCGATGCAGCCTTTGTGGTGCTATCTGTCAGCCTTTGTTGACTATTTTCTATGGTGAGTAGCCTTTGTGGTCCATCCAGCCTCTGTGGATTTCAGCCTCTGTGGACTATTTTCTATGAATATAGCATTGGTACTGCCGTCGGCCATCTGGCTTACTCTGTGAACTGTTTTTACGTTTATTTCAGAAAGTGTATACTAACAGTTTGCCGTGTTATACGTCCCGTTCATCTCCTCCTGATAGTTTAATTTTAAATTTCAAAAGGAACAGTTTACTGCCAATAATTGACGTAATTACGTTAATTACAAATACAGGACGCTGAAAGGAAAATGTTCGTGGAATAAACTGTGCTAAATACTATGGGTTATTTGACGGGAACATGTCAGCTAGCGTAAATGTCATTTACAACTAGTTACACGTTTATTCGCCCGTGTAAATAAAAGATTTTGCTTCCGCAATCTGAGGAAATATTCTTTGCAGAGCCGTACATAGCGCTCATAAACATATTTGTATCACCGTGTAGATACCCATTTTCAAGGTAGATTACTAGCTGATGTCTCAAAATTCGGCATTCGTCCTATGTTCACGTAATGTGTTGATACATAAAGCATGTTTAAATGAATGTCGTTGATTAATCATTGACTTATATTAATAATAATGCAATAATGCAATAAGTATAATCGGTGTTTAGCTGCAACTGTTAAACGATATGTTAATAGGTGTTAATCACTCCAATTCCGCGCGGCCCGATCGGCGCAGGTGCGTGTTTAGACAATTTACCAAAACACATATATTTGTGGTGGATTATTGTATTAAAATGATTAAAATTCATAAAATGATCATATCACATAATAATTCAGTCAATTCAATGAAAATGCATGTCATAAATATCCGCTAACGTACGTACAAGTAACATCGAACAGCCTTTTTAGCCTTTGTGGCCTTTTCCAGCCTTTGGGGTGTTTAGGGTGACCCCGTGACAAGCAGGCTCAGTAATTTCTTTTAAATGCTAGAAATATGCTGGAAATTGGTGTTAAAAACACCCCAACATGTTTCTCAAGTAAAATTGGGCTGTAATGGATCAGGATTTACAAACAAACTGGGTCTGCGGCCTCAAAACGTCTGCACTATTGGTTTATACATGACTACTAAAGCATACCCCATGGCCGATGTGTACTATATTTAGCACAGTCATACCTATAACGTATTTTATGTTCACCTGTGTCGTACTCTTTTAGTGCAAAGCCTCTTTATTCCGCGCCTCACTTTTACCTCCCCCTGTGGGTCGCCTATAATTGCCACTGTCACATGACCAATATTCCCACTGCGATTGGTTAACAGGTTCCTTCTGTTCTTCAAAGTTTCACAACAAGCCACAAGTTTCATATCTTTGCACACCCCCTTCCCCAGCTGCCACCATTTTTTCAGCCAGTCGCTTTCGCGCTCAAACTGTTACCTATGTCAAGGGGCCGTTTCTGTCGACCCCCTCATTATGCTTTGGTGAATTTTTAATAATTTGTTATTATTAATCATAACAACTTTCATATACGTATGCCTATTACGTATTATTTTAATATAGGTCACAACCGGTGACCATTTTTCAACATAGCATGTGTTTGTTTTCTTACTCATTCCACATTGTTGATATTATCATCCCACCCAGGCACAGTGAGACATAAAATATACTAAGGTCTGTAAAGTCAAAGGTATTTTCTCTTTCTTTATTACTTTTTATATTTCATTTTCAGTGTGATGTATGGCTTAATGTCGCCCATTTCCATTGTTGTGCATTATTTTCTTTCACAGCCTAGAACAGTAATACTAGTCTACAAACACGCCCATATCTAAAATATCACACTGTCACAAAACTACATTGCATGTCTCGTGTGGGTGTGACTGGAGAAATGTGGCTTATTGGATTTGCGACCAGTATATATACAGATCAGCCTGAGCATCTGCATAGTCTGATCCGGATCTGCACTGCTCGCAATTCTATCAATGAAATACCCGTCATGATTCTCACAAGGAATATTGATTGCTATCTGGCTACAGAGATGTAATATTTGATCCATGTCTACACTGGTCACAAATCCCTTTGGCTCCATTTCTCCAGTCACAGCCGCATATTTGTTTCCTGATATAGGGAATGGATCGCGATGACGCGGATGCACAGTCGTTTTGGCAGTTCGGTGAGCTGAACCAACATCTACAACAGCGTCTAGAGCCGTCTACAGCATCATGTTGGACAGGTAACGCTGTTGGTGCACTCTGCACAGGCGTAAGATATTTCATGTCAAAACATGCACCGGTTTCCTGACGAGATGCCACTCAACTCTAGTTGTTTATCACATAAATGCATTTTTCGACTAGTAACCGGCGAAAATTTCTTGCGCCTGTTACTAGCTCGAAAATGTGTTTATGCAGTATCTTCTGCATGTAGCTGCCTTGGAATTTGTGAAAAATCCTGCGCCTAAATTTGACATGGAACACTTTACGCTGCCGCACCAGTAGGTAAAGGGGAGAAAATTGACGTGCGAGTCAATCATGTTTGTACACATTATACCACCACCCTACTACTGGTGACTGCGATCAATCATGTTTGTGTACACATTTTACCATCCCTACTACGGTTATTGACGTGTGAGTCAATCATGTTTGTGTACACATTTTACCATCCCTACTACGGGTTATTGGCGTGTGAGTCAATCATGTTTGTGTACACATTTTACCATCCCTACTACGGGTTATTGACGTGTGAGTCAATCGTGTTTGTGTACACATTTTACCATCCCTACTACGGGTTATTGACGTGTGAGTCAATCATGTTTGTGTACACATTTTATCACCCCTGCTACGGGTTATTGACACAGCCATGTGTATATTTTCTGACTTTGTTTCTGAACATATACAAGTGAATTGTACACATTTTACCTTCCCTACTACGGGTTATTGACGTGTGAGTCAATCATGTTTGTGTACACATTTTACCATCCCTACTACGTGTTATTGACGTGTGAGTCAATCATGTTTGTGCACACATTTTATCACCCCTACTACGGGTTATTGACGTGTTAGTCAATCGTGTTTGTGTACACATTTTACCATCCCTACTACGGGTTATTGACGTGTGAGGCAATCATGTTTGTGTACGCATTTTACCATCCCTACTACGAGTTATTGACGTGTGAGTCGATCATGTTTGTGTACACATTTTACCATCCCTACTACGGGTTATTGACGTGTGAGGCAATCATGTTTGTGTACACATTTTACTATCCCTACTACGGGTTATTGACGTGTGAGTCAATCGTGTTTGTGTACACATTTTACCATCCCTACTACGGGTTATTGACGTGTGAGGCAATCATGTTTGTGTACACATTTTACTATCCCTACTACGGGTTATTGACGTGTGAGTCAATCATGTTTGTGTACACATTTTATCACCCCTACTACGGGTTATTGACCTGTGAGTCAATCATGTTTGTACACATTTTACTATCCTACTACGGGTTATTGACGTGTGAGTAAATCATGTCCAGACTATTAACGTTCCTGATCATCTATTGTCAATGCCAACTCGCAATCAAGTAATTTGAATGCAGCTCGGGCTCAGACAATCAAGCTGCTTGAATTCAAGCTGAAGCACAGTATTCAAGTATTTCAAGAAATCAACAGATACATTTATTGGCCAGATTAACATAGGCAGTATTGTACATGTACAGTATGTTTGCTCCCAGGTTGAGTATTTTGGCCAGTTCCTTACGAGTTGTACTGTATCTGTTGTCTTTGTCCCCCGGATGTGTATTCTGGCCAGTTATCAGTATCACAGGCCATTAGTATGGTGATAGGATTCTATAATATACTGTTTTAGATATGTAGAAAACAAAAGCATTTGTCGTTATTGTTTAGTCACTTTCTTGTTTGGAATCCAAACAAGAAAGTGACTAAGCAATGACTACAAATGATATCACCAATCCAACGGTCTTTATGATTAAACAAAGTTGTTGCACTGTATCTGTATATTCTGGCCAGTTACTTAGGATTGGACCAGTTGCGGTGTATCTGTATCTTTTTGTGACAGGTTGTGTATTCTGGCCAGTTGCCCTGTATAATGTATGTTTCTATCTGTTATCTTTGTCCCCAGGTTGTGCGTGGAGTGATCCCTGGGGCGGGCCCCCAGCACCAGTACCACCCCAACCCCTATCTCCAGCATCTATACCATCAGCGGCAGCAGGCCCGGGATCAGGGCGGGGCATATGGAGGTCAGCCCGACCTGCAGGATGTTCAGATTGATATGACATTTGGCGACATGGAAGCACAACTCAATGAAGTGGTTTCACATAATGGTAAATTTGGAACCGGATTTCAAAAGCCTTTCAGATTGATATGGACATGGCGTTGGCCGACATAGAAGCGCAACTCAATTAAGTTTCGCATGATGGTAAGTTTGGGGCTGGGTTTCAATAGCCTTTCAGATTGATATGGCGTTGGCCGACAGGGAAGCACAACTGAAAGAAGTGGTCTCGCATAATGGTAAATCATAAGGAAGCTACATACCAAGTTGCAGATATGTAGCTAACAACGGACCCGAGGACACTATATGAAAATATTCAAAGTTCGCGAGAACGTCTTCAGCAACACTGGCTTGGCAATGCCTCTCGGATACAGTAAGAAGACAGTACGAACAGGGGGCCGGTTGACTAAAGTTCGTATGATTAAAATATTCGTAAGTGCAAAATTATGATAGTCTGTAAGTTTCACATTAACACTGTTTTCTTGTAAACCAGTATTTGATTTACATTTATACATAGGCTGCTTTTTAAGAAATGTAAATACATCAATTGAAATGTCCAGACTATCCTAAATTTGCACTTACGAATAGTTTAGTCGTACGAAGTTTAGTGAAACACCCCCCTGGTATATAAGGCAAGCCAAACTCTGCATGAAGCATATACCGCTATCTGCTGCAGTTTGATGTCAGAATTACGCAATTTCAACTTTTCGCTCCGAAAATGCGACAATGCAACAACTCGAAAAAGCTCAAAATAACACTCAGTTTGGCGAGTTGTCTAGGCGTAAGACGACAATACGAAAACTGGCGACAATGCGCCGGAAACATGTTACGCGTTTTCGCCCATTATTGTCGTATTTTCGTTTTGTCGTCTTGTCGGTCCGAAAACTCGACGAGGTGCATTGATTCGGCTTTTTGACGAGTTTTCGTCTTGTCGGCTTTACGAGTTGTCGCATTGTCGCGCTTTCATTTGTCGAGTTGTCCGGGCGAAATACCGAAAACACGATAATGCGAAAACTTGACAATGCACCAAAATTGGGTGGCAAAACTCCGGGAAAAAGTTTCGCATTTTCACCAAACTCGTTAGCATTTTAGAGTTTTCGTATTGTTGTCTTTTCGCCTCGATAAATCGCCAAACAGAGTTTTGTTGTTGTTGTTGTTGTTTTTTCGATTGTCTCATTGTCTGGGCGAAAAGTTGAAAATGCGAAATAGCACATACCAGTCAACCACAGCATATACAGTGGAACCTCTCTTAAACCGGACACCCTGGGCAAGGTGTGTGATCACGTGGTTTCTGAAACTGATTTTCCGACGTGACGTAATCTGTGACGTCATTTTTACAGTAGATTTTCATTAAAATCTTCCTAACAAACAGACAGATTTTGATGATATGTAGCGCACCAAATACGATGGCATATGTGTTTTATGGGTGCTCTGGAAGTTATTTACAATTACTTGTAAATTTCACAAAGAATCAAGTACCGTTTATTTCTTACATGCACGTGCTCTGGTTTTTAGTTACATTTACGGTAACCGATTCTTCGGCAAAACGACATATTTATGAGATTAAAGCCGCCTAGACAATAAAGGGCAACGTGTACCGCATTTGCTGCGGTATATTCCATAAACACATGTCATTCCATTAGCAAGATATTAAAGGAAATCTACTGTTGGGAGGTCCCCAGTGTGTCCGGTTTAGAGAGGTTCAACTGATGACCTTGTTTTGTCATTTCTCTTATGAACAGACAGGACAATGACATAAATCGCATTGAACCCCATCTAAATTAGACACGCGTTGTAATGGGGTCCCCAGGGTGTTCGATTTAGGGGTGTGCTACTGTACGTTGACAATTTCCATATTTATGTTTAGATACGTGCATGTGGTTAGAGAAATAAAAATGGCCATACAAACGCCACTAAGTGCCTATAATAGGTTTTGGTTTTCATCACCATTTTTATTCCTCCAACTTTCTGCAGATATTTAAATATACTTATGGACATTTTTAACCATTTACCATCCCTGTTGTACGTTATTCACCCATACCAGGCTGTATGCGTGTGTTAACTGATCAGGTGCTACACTGGCCAAATATTCATGCAAAGAACCATATGTTTGTGTTTTGTGTAGTCACACATGGGCTTCCAGCTGATAAACACTAACTTATGACATTTTACATTTTACAAGTGTAAATCATTTTACACAGTCATACATACGAATTATGGACTGATCATTACAAGATGCATGATCACGTGGTTACAACAACAACAACGTCGCACACTCCAAAGTAAGTATTATTTGATATTTTCCTTAATATGAAACGGATTTTGATGAAATATGGCGCAGCAAACGCGTTTTCATGAGCTGCATTTGGTGGTCTTGGCACCGACTTATGTCGTTTTTGCGAAGAATCGGAAATCGATTCTCGAAAAACGACAGAAGTTTGGGCGAAAATACAGAGACCACCAAATGCAGCTTAACAAGACGTGTTTGATGCGCCATATTTCATCAAAATCCGTTACGTAATAAGGACACTATAAAAGAATACGTACTTTGAATCGGTACGTGTTGTTGTTGTTGTTGTTGTTAGTACCACGTGATCATGCACCTTGCATTAAATGATAGCAAAATGAAGCAGTTGTTTGGCCGTTGATAATAAAACTGCTTCACTGACTGCTTGGCGACCAGCATAGGGCCTCATCAGACCTTGCGAATGCGCATTTGATATGTGACCATATGTTGATATGTTGATCAGTAGCCGATTTCATCAACATTGCAAAGTATACTTATCTAGCAAAGTATGCTTTGAGGGAGAAATTTTCAATTTAAGGATAAATTTATTAATTTTTATTATACTGAATGTATTACATTATCACAGCCATTTTGGCTGTGATAATGTAATAAATACAGTATAATAATTCTGCATACTTGTAATCATCAAATATATACAGTCGTTAGTTCTATATGAAATAATGCATTTTGGGAAAAATAAATGATTACTCCCTCACAGTATACTTTGCTAGATAAGTATACTTTGCAATGTTGATGAAATCGGCTACAGTGTATGCATTAGGTAGGCTATCTCACCCAGTAACCCATATGTGTCAATCTCACATATTGATATATGGGTCAATTAAGTCTATGTATTGAGGAAACAATAATAAAAACGTTTACTAGTATATTGTGTATTTTATTTTCTATCAAGTTTGAAACCAAAAAATCACATTGTCGGCGTGCGATGAATATGCTAACATGAACGTCTATACCTTCAATTATCGCTACTGTTCAGTTCAGCATGTGCTCATCTCTTATGTTCGTTTATGGCCGAGCCATGGCTCTCTGTTGTCTGTACGAATGTGATGTACATTGTCTATAACAGTATGAATGTTCTGTAAGACTCCGAGAGTAAATGAATGTTTGCTGTCTATAGGAATATGCGTCTTTCACTCACAGTGTATTGTCTGTATATTATATGTCAGCTCAGCAGATCTATGGATCTGCATCCTTCCTTCGTATTTAGCTTATCTTCAAGGTCTCGTTTCACTAAACTTCGTACGATTAAAATGTTCGTAAGTGCAAAATTATGATAGCCTGTAAATTTCATATTAACAATGTTTTCTTGTAAAATTTACATTTATTGACAATAGTAAATCCATCTATTGAAATTTCCAAACTATCCTAAATTTGCACTTATGAACATTTCAGTCGTACGAAGTTTAGTGAAACCCAGATCTGCCTATCGATGTAAAGCCTATATGTCTCTTAGTAACAAACGTGAATGAAGATCTTCATGTAGCTACATACACCTCTCGTACAACATTCCTTTTTGTCCGTGGCCATAGCAAAGTCTACCTGTCCGAGTGCTCTTCATTTGCATGTTGACTTTATATTGAATGTTCAATGTTATACGAATACCTCTTGGCTACAAGCATGAGCAATTTCCATTTCGTTACACGGATTTTTCATATGGTATATGGATCATCTCTTCAAAGTCTTGCTAATTGTATGTACATGTACATTTTGCATGCTCATTTCCACTTCATTTATGAATCAGGAGTATGCGAACATATTTCGCCTTGAATCAGTGTCATCCGCTATTCCCATATATGTCTGGACATGTAGCCTATTTCATCAACATCGCAAAGTATACTTTTCTAGCAAAGAATACTTTGAATGAGAAATTTTCAATTTAAGCATTAATTTATTAATTTTTATTATACTGAATTTATTACATGATCAAAGCCATTTTGGCTGTGATAATGTAATAAATTCAGTATAATAATTCTGCATAGTTTTAATCATCGAATATATGCAGTCGTTCGTTCTATATGAAATAATGCATTTCGGGGAAAATAAATGATTACTCCCTCAACGTATACTTTGCTAGATAAGTATCATTGCAATTTTGATGAAATTTGCTACAGAGCGTGTACTGTGTTCTCTTGTCTCCATTTGTTAATGCCTTTCATTCCCTCTTTGTGTATATATGTATATAATGTTACACATGCCTGTAAGCCTGTAATACACCTGCATGACTGTAGTTCCTTCCAAAGTCCACGCCATTTATGGATACAAGGGTACGCAGTTGACATTTGTCCACCTACATTCACATGTTCCCTTTATGTATGTATCTGACGATGTACGAACGTCGTTGTTAGCCTGTATGCACGTGGTTCATTCGTATTTCAGCTTTGCCGGATATCGGCTTTAATTTTTTCAGACATTTGAGGATATACGAATGTATCGCGACTACAATTGAGTGTCTTTCATATTTGTATTTCCACTTTATAAATTAATCTGATAGTACAGTACACACTAATAATTTCTCTATCTACTTCTGATAATGTCTGTTTTTTCACATTTATCTCTGTCTCTTCACTCTATGTGTGTGAGTGCCTTCCACTCGTATGCCCACTTCATCTATGGATCTGTAGTTATATACTAATGTCCTTTTTCTACGCTTGTAAAAGTCTGGCTTTTTCACATTTCTGCTCCATATATAGATCTCAGGCAACTGGTATATATGGATGACTCGTGTCTGCCGGTCTGTGCATGTAAATGCCATATATTCACAATTCATTCCACTTGATGTATGGATCCAAATATATACAATTTTTTCTTGTCTTGCAGGAGAGATTCCATTTGCATTTCTAATTAATGTCATTTCTAATTAATGTATGCATATGAGGGTATATATACGCAGGTCTGTTTGTTCACTTTTGCGAATGACTTTCGTTCACATTTCAGTTTGATTTGTCAGTCAAGGAATGTGCATCTCATTTGTTTAATTGTGTATGTTTACGTTGGTATCTTTGTTAACCAGTATTATCTGACCTTGTTTCATTTTGTATTATATACAATTTATCATTACATGACGATATCAGCGGAAGTAAGTGCGGACGATGTGTGCGGCACTCGGTCGCCGGCCGGGTAGTATCTGCAGCATTTTCTGTACGACCGTGAATAACAACACCGCCTTCTCGCTGTCCCACATCTCTGCCTCCACGTCCGCCGGTACCGTCAGCCCAGAGACGGACATCCGCCTGTGGTGGAACTGCGTCGCCTTCACGGTGTCGTTGCCGAATGGAAGTTCTCTCGTCAGTATCTCGTAGACGAGGCAGCCACACGCCCAGATGTCGAGGGGTGGCATCAACACACCCCGGGAGCGATTGTGCTGAAGTCGCAGGAGCTCGGGAGCCATGTACGGAACGGTGCCCAGAAATCTGTGCAACTTGACAGGCTCACCTGTTCGGGTTTGGAACCGTGCAGATAACCCGAAATCCGCGATCTTTGGCTCGCACCGCTTTGTTACTAGGATATTCTCAAGCTTGATGTCAAGATGTGCGATCCCTTGTGAATGCACATATGACAAGCCTTTTAGGATTCCTTTCACAATGCGGTGCTTTTGGTCGCTGCTCGGGTCACTGCACTCGAACAGGGAGCAAAGGTCAGTGTCAACATATTCCATGAGGAATCCACCCTTTAGGGGACCGAGGGCTCGCACAATGTTGCAGTGCCTCATGTCCTTTATCAGGATGAACTCGTTCATGGTCATCTTTGTGAACATTCCTTTACTGGCAAGTTTAGCGACAAATTTCTGGCCCGCTTTAGTGACTGAAAAAATCACACCTTGGCTCCCGACCCCTAGCTGCTCCCGGATGTGGTAGGGGCGTATGGCCGCCTCGAGGTTAAACTTCCGCGGTGGAGTGGCGATATCGGCGGCTGCGGCGTCTTGCTGGTACTTCACGAGGGTTGCCGGCTCCCCCACGTCTTCCAGCTGCGGAGGTGTGTAGTTGTAGTAACCCTGGAACTCGGACAACCAATCCGTGTTCTTAACACGGCCAGCACGTTTTGACGAGGCAATTACGTCTGGGCGCCTGAGATCTTTAAAGCCACACAGAGCATTCGTCTCCATGATCTTCTGGGCTTGGATGCAGGTAACGTCCACTTTCTGAAAGTAAACCGAACACAAGTTGCCTAACTACATATTGGATTTCGGTGAAGGTGATGACTGAAAACAAGCAGAACAAAAGTTGCCTAACATACAGACTGAGTTTTAAAGTCAGTAACGTTGACTATCTGAATATACCAAACATGTTGCAGGAACAACAACTATACCGCATGAGAACAGGGACATTCGGACATTTGTGTCCAGTATTGATCAACGTGTGTGCTGTTACGAGCAGTAATTTATCAAAGACTGGTATCCACGTGCATAAACATTCTTTATTGATGGAAGGGCGACTAGTGGAGGCCACATGTGTTTTAGAATGATGTCATTACTTTGGGTGGATTTTGGAATATTTTGGGTGGGTTTCGCACTTTGGCTTTAGGGTTATTTACATAGATTTGTGCAACTACTAATGCCCAAACATTACACACGACAGAAAACGCCAATTATCTACACATTCACCGTTCTGAACTTGCATGCCCCTTTTATACTGCCAATACCACTTATACGTGTAATTCGCGGGAGGTGACGTACACTGTATGTTGGTAACACTATATGTACCCGAACCACCAGAGATACCGAAATAACACATAAAACACCGAATTATGAACCGTTCTTCAAGAACCTGTGGTGGAGGCGGGCTGATCAGACAACACCCATGCGCAGGTGGACCTGGGGCTACGCTGGGATCACATTAATGTTACAAGATCCTTTCAGCTGGCGGCCTAATCTGCGACTGGAGAAATGACCATAGGATTTATGGCAAATCTAACACAAACACTGTGACTAGAGAAACGGTGTTTATAAACAAATCCTCTTGTCATTTCTCCACAGTGATTATATCATTTGATTTAGTTTGTGTTATGGTTAGATGGCCAGGATTGAGTGGGTTGGTGTCAGTTTTATGGATATTTAGGTTTATGGTCAGATAGCTACGGTTAATTAGGATTTGGTAGAGTTAGGATTAATTAGGATTGGGGGCATCTAGAGATAGGGTTAGTTATGATTGGCGAGATACAGTTAGGGTTAGTTAGGATTGAGGTCACGTAGAGTTACGGTTAGTTATGATTCGGGTCAGACGGAGTTAAGATTGGGGTTAGCTAGAGTTAGGATTGTGGTCAAATAGAGTTAGGGTTACTTAATTAGTATTGGGGCCAGATATAGTTAGGGTTAGCTAGGATTGGGGTGAGATATAGTTGGAGTTAGCAAGGATTGGGGTGAGATAGAGTCAGGGTTAGTTAGGATTGGGATGAGATAGAGTTGGAGTTAGTAAGGATTGGTGTTAGATACAGTGATGGTTAGTTAGGATTGGAGTCAGATAGATTAGGGTTAGTTATGATTGGGGTCACATAGAGCTAGGGTTAGTTAGGGTTGGGGTCAGATAGTGTTATGGTTAGTTATGGTTGGGGTCATGTAGAGTTAGGGTTTGTTAGGATTGGGGTCAGATAGAGTTAGGGTTAGTTATGATTGGGGTCGGATAGAGTTATGGTTAATTATGATTGAGGTCGGATAGAGTTAGGGTTAATTAGCATTGGGGTCAGTTAGAGTGAGGGTTAGTTACGATTGGGGCCAGATAGAGTTAGGGTTAGTTGGGATTGGGGTCGGATAGAGTTATGGTTAGTTAGTATTAGGGTCAGATAGAGTTTGGGTTAGTTAGGATTGGGGTCGGATAGAGTTATGGTTAGTCAGGATTGGGGTCGGTTAGTTAGGGTTAGTTAGGATTGGGGTCGGATAGAGTTAAGGATAGTTAAGATTGGGGTCGGATAGAGTTCGGGTTAGTTAGGATGGGGGTCAGATAGAGTTCGGGTTAGTTTGGATTGTGGTCAGATAGAGTTCGGGTTAGTTTGGATTGGGGTCAGATAGAGATAGGGTTAATTAGGATTGGGGGCATCTAGAGATAGGGTTAGTTATGATTGGCGAGATACAGTTAGGGTTAGTTAGGATTGAGGTCACGTAGAGTTACGGTTAGTTATGATTCGGGTCAGACAGAGTTAAGATTGGGGTTAGCTAGAGTTAGGATTGTGGTCAAATAGAGTTAGGGTTACTTAATTAGTATTGGGGCCAGATATAGTTAGGGTTAGCTAGGATTGGGTGAGATATAGGTGAGATAGCGTTATGGTTAGTTAGAAATGGCGTCACATAGAGTGAGGGTTAGTTCGGATTGGGGCTAGATATAGTTATGATTAGTTATTATTGGAGTTATATCCACAGAGTTATGGTTAGTAAGGGTTGAGGTTGACAGCGTGAATGTTAGTTGGCAATAGAGTCATACATAGCCCGGATTAGTTATGATTGGATTCAGATATGGCTAGGATTAGTTAGGATTGGAGTTACAAAGAGTTATGGCTAGATAAGTTTGGATAAGATAGACTAATGGTAAATTATGATTGGGATTATGGCTAGAGGTAGGGTAGATTATGTTGGGGCTATGCTATGCCCCAAAATATTATAAACCTAAAGATGGGTTGGTGCTACGCCCCTAAATATTATATACCTTTGTCGTCTGCTTTGCCTGTGTAGAACTATATCCCTGGTCACCAGCCGGGTACCTTTCAGGAACGCTGATTGATTTTGTGTCGTCTGCCGCCGTCGTCCTTCCGCCGCCCACACTACCGGAATGGTCGCCGCGGAACAGTCTCTTGGCCAGCCAGCGCAGGAATCCAGAACGGTGGTGTTGTCGTGTGGCGGCTAACGGGTCGGCTGCTTTCTTTGGTGTTGATTTACACCTTTTGGGCATTATTATATTAATATCTCCTAATAAACCTACATAAAGTTTGCTGCTATGGAGCACGCTCGGCAAATATAGCAACGTAACGTCGTTGCTAGCTGACGTAGTACCTATAGTGGTACAACGTCATTTCCGGTGCAGTACATGTACCGATATAGGATGCGCACGTTCCTGTTTCAAACCGGGTATGGAAGGTGTTCGAGCCAATTCCCACCCTTACATATGAGCCGAATGAATGAATGAATGTTTCAAACAATTTGAAATTGACCTTTAGTTGGGGGCGTCATGGGGTGGCTATGAAATAAACTAGAGACCCAAATGGGCACGAGTCACTCACCTGACAAACATTGCACCAGAGCGATCGTCTTGTCGATATCTTCAATTGTATTATGACATGACAATATTTGGACAGAAATGCTTGTTTTACCCCGCGCCTCACCGTGGCCGCACCAATGTATGATCCATACACCATTTTAACAAATCTGAAAGAGCATCGACTATCGATTATTAAATGGCTGTTCATTAGATTTTTTTAAAGAGCTTAAGCTATTTTTAGACAGCGGCCATCTTGGGTTATGTGACAACCTTCATTTCAACATATCTGAAAATTCGTCACACAAGGACCATAAATTTGATATTTGGCCAGCATCGGCCAAACGGTTTGTGAGAAGAAGACGTTTGAAATCTCTAATAAAAATATTTTTTGAGAATTCGACCTACTTTTCTATGGCGGCCATCTTGCGGCCATCTTGGATTAGGCGACAACCCCCATTTTAATAAATCTGCAACAAAGTAACGCATACACAGTCCTGTGACGTTTGATTGACATTGGCCCAGCAGTTTGAAGATGTTGGAAACGTATTGTAAAAGTATGACCTTTTGGTGGCCATCATGGATAACACAAGGCAATCGCCGGGGAGTGTCCAAAATTGTTGATACGAAGGTCACGGTAACCAAGGTCAATATCACACAAATGGCACTGGGTGGATAGCCATCAAAGTGAGGAAGCTATTGGTGAAGTTTGGTAATAATCCGACAGGAGATATTCAACATATCCAAACATATTTACACAAAATTGGAGGTCACATATTTTACTGTCAATGTCACCAAAATGACACTGGATGGATAGCTATCAATGTATGGAAGCTATTTATGAAGTTTGGTAATGATATGACAGCGGATCAGAAAATATTCAACATCTAGACGTATGTCCAGATTTGTTGACACCAAGGTGACGGTCACCAAGGTCAATCTCAGGCGAATTGCACTGCCACATATACATCAATGCAAAGAAGCTATTGATGAAGTTTGGAGATGATCCGACTGACGGATCAAGTGATATTCAACATTTGAAGGTCACCAACGTGAAGGTCATTGTTAGCCGAATGACACTAGATGGATAGTTATGAATGTGAGGGTCATGATCTGACTATAGACATATTCAATATTTGGACGTACATCCAAAATTGTTGACACCAAGGTTAATGTCACCATGATCACGGTCGCCCGAAAGACACTGGTTGGATAGCCATCAATGTGACAAAACTATTTATGGAAGATTTACGTCCCACAAACGTTAAGGTCACCAAGGTGAAGGTCACCCGCATGACACTGGATGAATAGCTATCAATGTGAGGAAGCTATTGATGAAGTTTGATAATGATCCGACTAACGGATCAAGAGATATGTGAAATTTGGACCATGTCCAAAATTTACGTCCCACAAAGGTTAAGGTCACCAAGGTGAATGTTACCCGAATGACACTGGATGGATAGCTATCAATGTGAGAAAGCTATTGATGAAGTTTGATAATGATCCGACTAACGGATCAAGAGATATGTGAAATTTGGACCATGTCCAAAATTTACGTCCCACAAAGGTTAAGGTCACCAAGGTGAATGTTACCCGAATGACACTGGATGGATAGCTATCAATGTGAGGAAGCTATTAATGAAGTTTGGTAATGATCTGATAAACGAATCAAGAGATATGGGAAATTTGGCTAGGTCCAATATCTACGTCCCATATTATCGACGACGACGACGCTGGAATTGTGACCGCTATGTCTCACTTTACTATCGTGGATGAGACAATAAATCAGGGTACATAGTAAGTAAAATCTAATGGGGATCGTAGTCAGTTATTTCCCTTTGGAAATCTATTTATAGTGATCCGGTCCTATGTTATAGTTTATCTTTATTTCTTACTGAATGGTACTAAACTTGAGATTGCGAACAGAGTAGACTCATGTGCAGTCTGGTCTGAGTCTACACTGTTTGCAATAAATTAATAATAAGTGTGAAAATATGAATGTGACGAATACCACAGTTCTGGGTCACATTGGGCAGATATGTAGGATACGGAGCCACGCAGGAAACATGGCTTTTTTTTTATTAATTCGTTCCCACGAAATGACAATTTGTTCCCACGAATTAACAATTCGTTCCCATGATATATCAAATTGTTAATTCGAGGGAATGAATTGTTATATCGTGAGAATGAATTGTTATATTGTGGGAACGAATTGTTAATTCGTGGGAACGAATTGTTATTTCGTGGCAACGAATTAATGAAAAAAAATTCTACGTATCCTGTGGGGCTTCGTTTGTTTGTTTGTTTGTTGGGGTTTAACGGCCTATTAACAGCTAAGGTCAGTTAAGGCCGGGTCAATGGGTTTAGTACTAAATCCCATATATTACCTGTACAAGTACATGTACGTGTTCAAGTACATATACAAATGGGGGGAAAATCCCAAAATCAGAACTGAATATTTACAATAACAAAACTATATATTCAGCCCTGAAATCAGAATAATCCTGATCTGATGCCAGGTCCTCGCCACACCAGAATCACTTGGCCCCCTCCCAAAAGCAGTAGGATCAGTAATAATATTACTACTTTTATAATGCGAAATAACCCAATTCAACTCCCAGGTAACAAAAGAGCCAAAGATAAAAATGTACCCGAGGGCCAAACCAGGCAAATCATGATTCCTATAAGGAGGAACCCCTACCGTTAATTTACGCCGTCACGTTCGCCCAACCAACCACCCACTAAATGATGATCTAAATTAACACTAGTGGCTCCCTTTCAGAACAAATCAAACTACATTCGCCTGATTACAAACATTCATGCCATACAATTTAAACCGGATTTCTATAAATAAACCCAAAAGGGAGATAACTGACTACGATCCCTCATTTTTGCAATGCTTATGATTGGTGTTGAAGCATCAGATGATTGGACAACAATTAACAACAGACACTATATGGCTTTGTTGCATATTTTATATGCATAGCTCAGCTGTTTATAACAATTGGCAAACATCTAGGCTGCCAAATTATGATTAATAATACAATAAATAAACTTTAATATACAAAGCATGTCAGAATATATGTGGCTGTGACTGGAGAAATGCGGCCAAAAAATTGCCTTTGAAGGCCTGTAATAATAGGCCTTTAGATGAGCTATTACACTAATCACTATTACACTAATCACTATTACACTAATCAGTATTACACTAATCAATATTACAATAATCACTATTACACTAATCACTATTACACTAATCACTATTCTAATCACTATTACACTAATCACTATTACACTAATCAAATTACACTAATCACTATTACACTAATCACTATTACACTAATCAATATTACACATGGTTTCCACGACAATTATTATGCCTCCGACTTTCTACTTAATTAGGAAATGTCTAGCCATTTTAGCAGCCACGCACAAATAGCTCCTGATCAATAGCTCACTTCTGTAGCATGAGAACGGTCTATATCGCTTATAGAAGCATGACAGGTGTTTCATTGATGGAATGGTTAACAGTGCAGTACGTTTACAAAATTTACAATATTTTTCATAAATAAAGTCAAAAGTTGACAAAATTTCCAGAGTACATGCGGAATTATATATTTTTTGTCAACTTATGACGCCATTTACGGAAAATATTGTAACTTTTGTAATTTCATGAAATTATTGTAATTTCATGAAATTATACAGATGTCCGAAGGTACAAAATGACATGGCGTGTCTCATATCGTTCCGTCACTAAAACCACACTATCAGGATAGGAGTGTTTCTATTAAGTTTTGGGATAGGTGCAACTGAAGTAACATATATTTGATGTATCATTAGTTCCCCGAAATATTAGGGGGTGGGGTGGTAGGGCGGTTATGGGGCAACTTATCCATAGTGGGCATGGGGGACAAGTTAAATTCCACTTAGGGGCACTGAACAAATATAACAAATATAACAAGCAAAAAAAAAGAAATCAATAACACTGATTGGATTGTACCCCTAAACTAGAAAATGTACGGATGCCCCACATATCGCTTTGATAATAAACGAGGCAAAATTCCAAGTTCAAAAGGGAAGATAATCCATGACCTGGGGATTGATCAAAAATAGAAATAAACTTTCCTACTCATCACAAGGAAGCTACATACCAAGTTTCAGATCTGTAGCTATTACGGTTTAAAAATTTTACGAGTTACAAGTTGAAAAATGGGGAGATAATCCATGACCCGGGGGTCAAATCAAAGGTTGGTGACGGACGAACGGACAAGGGTAACACTAAATGCCCCCTCCACTATTGTGGTGGGGCATAAAAATTGTTAACACACATTTCTAAGTCATTTGACCTTGAGCACTGGAGCCACATAGGCCGGCTATAGAATAAAACTTTATATGGATGATGACAAATAAGTATGTGAAGTTGAAGCCAATCCGACTTAATATGGTACCAGTAGCCGATTTCACCAACATTGCAAAGTATACTTTTCTAGCAAAGTATACTTTGAGGGAGTAATCATTTATTTTTCCCAAAATGCATTATTTCATATAAACTAACGACTGCATATATTTGATGATTAAAAGTATGCAGAATTATTATAGTGAATTTATTACATTATCACAGCCAAAATAGCTGTGATAATGTAATAAATTCAGTATAATAACAAGAAACGAGGCAAAGCCACGAAGGCCAGGTTTTTTCCAAGCATAGACACTTGTATAACATAATTATACCCACTTTTTGTAGACTAGATGGCCGTGGCCTGCATGTTCCGCCTTGGGGCGAGGCATGGACAATACAAAAAAGAGATATAGTAGATGGAAAAACTTTAAAAGTAATTTGACCTTGACATTGCGCACAGGGGCCGCACGGTTGGGGGTTAAAATGAAAATATGGATGATGATAAACACCCATGTGAAGTTTCAAGGTAATGGGCGAAGCAGTTGCAGAGATATAGTATAACGAAAAAGTTTTAACCAAAAAATTTAACCAGACGTACGTTAAAAAGTTAACGTTGAAAATGGCTAAGTCAATTACGTAGAAATAATAGGTGAAGTTAAAAAAATGGTCACATGTTGGATAGTTGTATGTGGTAGGCACCCCTTGGTTATGAAGCTGTGAAAGTTTGGTGGTCCTAGGTGGTACAGTACCAAAGAAATGGACTTAAACACGAAAACTTAACATTGTAAACGCGAAAACTTAACATTGAAAATGGCTAAGTCGACTGCGCGGAAAAAATGGGTCAAGTTAAAAAAAAGTAACATGTTGGATAGTGAGATGTGGTGGGCACCCCTTGATATATAGAAGCTTGAAAGTTGGGTGTCCCATGTGGTACAAGTACCAAAGTAAAGACGTAAACACAAAAACTTAACATTGAAAACGTGAAAACTTAACATTGAAAATGGCGAAGTCGACTGCGCGGAAAAAATGGTTCAATTAAAAAAAAAAAGTAACATGTTGGATAGTGATACGTGGTGGGTACCCCTTGATTATGAAGCAGTGAAAGTTTGGTGGTCCTAGGTGGTACAGTAACAAAGAAATGGACTCAAACACGAAAACTTAACATTGATTGTGGACGCCGCCCGCCTGCCCGCCCACCCGCCCGCCCGGCCCGCCGCCCGCCCGGCTTTCGCCAATCCAATAGCCTGGATTTTTTTTCAAAAAACCTGGCTAAAAAAGTAACATGTTGGATAGTGATATGTGGTGGCCACCCCTTGATTATGAAGCTGTGAAAGTTTGGTGGTCCTAGGTGGTACAGTACCAAAGAAATGGACTTAAACACGAAAACTTAACATTGAAAACGCGAAAACTTAACATTGAAAATGGCTAAGTCGAGAGCGCGAACAAAATGGGTCAAGTTGAAAAAAAAGTAACATGTTGGATAGTGATATGTGGTGGGCACCCCTTGATTATGAAGCTGTGAAAGTTTGGTGCTCCTAGGTGGTACAGTAACAAAGAAATGGACTGAAACACGAAAACTTAACATTGATTGTGGACGCCGCCCGCCCGCCCGGCTTTCGCCAATCCAATAGACTGGATTTTTTTTCAAAAAACCGGGCTAAAAATTATACGAAAATTGAAAATTTCTCGCTCAAAGTATACTTTGCTAGAAAAGAATACTTTGCAATGTTGGTGAAATAGGCTACAGAGACAGTAGGTAGCCAAAAACTTTAGCACATATCTAGGAAAGACAGATTAACAGACGGATAGATGAACCGGATGACAATTTTTATAATTATTATTGCAGTCAAAATGAGGGATCCAGTCCTATGCTGTATTTCAGTGTTTATTTCTTTACTGAAAAACACAACAATTGAGTTTTGCCAACAGAGTTGACCCAGATCAGACTGCACATATGTGCAGTCTGATCTGAGTCTACACTGATTGCAATAACATTAATAAGCGTGAAAGTATGAATCTGGCAAATAATGTAGTACCAGATCAGATTGCGTACATATGTAGGATTCGGATCAACACAAGTCAAAATCACGAAATTGACTCATTTTCACAACAAATCATGCTACATCCGCTCTTTCTACAAGCAATAAGGCCTGAACATACACAATTTGGACCGTATTTCTATAAATAAATTGAATGGGAGATAACTAGCTAAGACCCCTCATTGGTCTCCATGTATTTGTGCATATACAATCCTGTAGCCCAGTCCTGGAGCCTGTTACAGTGAAACCTCTCAAAACCGGACACCCTGGGAGGTCCCCAGGGTGTCCGGTTTAAAGATGGTCCACTGTAAATCAGGCATATAACCATTCTGGGACATACTTATATCTTTTGCAATCATGAACATGCATTATTATCTGAGATGCGTTACCAAGAAACCTCTCAAAATGAGATCACATATATTATATCAGTGTCCAGTTTAGAGACGTTCCACTGAATATGTTTTTTAGAATTATTGGCGCTTCCCTGACTGAATAGCAAACACTACAAACCGTACATAATGTAACTGCATGGATGTGTAGGCTGATATGTGTTTGCTTGTTTGTTGGCGTTTAATGGCCTATCAACAGCTAAGGTCATTTAAGGCCGGGTCAATGGGTTTACCGGTAGTACTAAATCCCATATATTACCTGTACAAATACATGTACATGTACATGTTCAAGTACATGTACAAATGGGGAGAAAATCCCAAAATCAGAACTGAATATTTAAAATAAACTAGAAATGTGGCCGGTCGGCACACAAATGCCCCCGCTGGCAGCTAAAGAAAACAAGGGCATATTTGAAAAGAATTATAAGCCATTTACCCGAGCGTTAAGGTTTCGAACGCACCAAGTATGTGACCTTGACCCTGGGCTTAGCGGGGGCGGGACAAATGTGGACTTGTCACAGGGTGGTAGAGGACCATTGGAGCAATGCGTGTGTGAAATGTGAAGCAGATCAAAGCAAGGAAACAGAAATTATAAGCCATTTACCCGAGCGTTAAGGTTTTGAACGCACCAAGTCTGTGACCTTGACCCTGGGCTTAGCGGGGGCGGGACGCATGTGGATTTGTCACAGGGCGGTAGAGGACCAGTGGAGCGATGCGTGTGTGAAATGTGAAGCGGATCAGAGCAAGGAAACAGAAATTATAAGCCATTTACCAGAGCGTTAAGGTTTCGAACGCACCAAGACTGTGATCTTGACCCTGGGCTTAGCGGGGGCGGGACAAATGTGGATTTGCCACAGGGTGGTAGAGGACCATTGGAGCAATGCGTGTGTGAAACGTGAAGCAGATCCGAGCGTTAAGGCTTCGGGACGGACGGACGGCCCACCAATAGTGAAGAAGGGGCCATTTCCATTGTTCAAGATCAAAGAGATGGCCCCTTGTAATGAATAGAATAAGGGGCCACACGGAATAAATCAAAGGATTCTTTTGTGTTAGGCTCCGCCCCATGACCCCTTCTACACCCTTGGTTGCTCGGACGGAAGGACGTATATACATACGGACGCCGGTAACACTATATGCCCCCCTCACCATTCGGTGGCGGGGGCATAAAAAACTATATATTCAGCCCTAAAATCAGGTCCTCACCACACCAGAATCACGTGGCCCTCTCCCAAAAGCAGTAGGATCAGTAATAATGTTACTACTTTTATAATTGGCAATAACCCAATTCAACTCCCAGGTAACAAAAGAGCCAAAGATAACTAGAAATGTGGCCTGTTGGGACATGAATGCTGGCAGCCAAAGACACATTTCAAAACAAGGAAACAGAAATTATATAGTAAATACATGGTTAGTGCCGTCGAATATAAAATATATTCTGTTCAGCCTTATGCAGCTTTATTGGGGCGAGCTTTAGCGAGCTCCTATAAAGTTGTCGGGGCGAAACCGAATATATTTTATATTCGACGGCACTTTTTTCAATATTGGCTCGAGTTAGACTACACAGTTGTCATAATAAGTATTGCAATCATAATGGACATATCCGTGTCGTTGGTTACGTCGCATATACTGTACAAATGGACAAAATTCAGCTGCATCGACAGCGATTTCGATTTTAAAATTCACCGCCATCTTGAATTTGCTGTTGGGACTGACCAATCAGAGGGCGCGATTAGGGGTCAAAGGTGAAAAAATAAAGGCAAAAACGTCACTTCATATATATTAGGCAACTTCATGCATATTAGGTTACTTCAGAT